>QYAI01000241.1:0-28409 GCA_003988855.1 Arachnopeziza araneosa
TTGTTTCTTATTTGTTGTTTACACTGGTTTTTGGGTTCTTCACGCGCGTACGTTGTTCTTGTTTTGGGTTCTTCGCTCTGGTTGTTCTTCCGAAATATAAATATCGAGAGCTAGCTGAGGGCCAACGGGATTTTTATTTTATTGGCTGCTCCTCTGCCCCTCGTACACTAGCCTCTATAACTCGCCTGGCAAAAGCTCTGATCTAAGAATAAGTTAGTCCATGACCTAAGCTCTCTTGAGCTAATATATAGTCGGTAAGACATTGCTCTTGAACTACTGAAAGCTTCTGCTGAAGCTCATAAGCTTCTTGCCTTGATATACCTCCACTTATCCGAAGTTGAAGAGTGCCTCGTAGTACGCCATATTCTCGCCTCGCCTTTAACTGAGACATGCTATTTGCGATCGCATTTAGTGCTCTTTGGACGTCTTCTTCGGTATATGCAGGCTTCATAATAGGTCTAAGGCGTGTGTCAAGTTTGAGATGATTTAATTAAAAGGTAGTTGATATATTTAATATCTAAGTGCAGGGGGGTGCCAGCTACTAGGGGGTCCGACTTATAGAAAGTCAGTATTTCATATATATAATCAATTAAGTAGCTGAACCTTATCTTAAACCAAATAAGTTTTGATCGGCAAAGGTAACAGAACCAAATTGAAATTGAGGGAAGTAGAAGTCCTATTGTCTCAGTTCATCTCGTCTTTGTCGAGGCTACCCTCCTTTTTCACAGTCCATCGTAATTTATGATCTCGATCTGAGTGTAGAAGAAGTGAATAGTGTTCATCTTCAAGCACCAGAGCACGTTCAAACGGCCAGTCCTCGCCAATTTCACTCTCCGTGCTCCACTCGGCGCAATTGACCCGGCGATACACCTTACAACTCTCGTTATTTACATGAGCCGTCACCCCTTCTATCGATTGCAGCCGTATCATGAGATATTTCCATTCTTGTCCGACTTTGATATCACATTGCAGTACAGCCCGGCAATAGTCTTTCTGGGCACCTTTACTGGGTTGCTTGCCATCGGACTCCGTTTTTGGCTCAATGACGACACCGATGAGAAGACCGAGATTGGTAATTGAGAATGCCTCCAGATTTTTGGGTGCCCACAGCCCTAGAGGCATCATATTAGCAAAATCAGAAGGTTCTTTTGCTATTAAACCGCTGCTTGCGTATTTCCCCCGCCAGGCGAAGATGGTTTGATCGAATGAGTTCTGGATTATCTCCTTTTGAAGTCTCTTAAAAGCATTTCTGAGGCCTTCACCATAGAGAATAGGTATATTGATGTTGAAAAGACCCATCAAACTGTACGCCAAGTCTTCTCTGCGAGTCGTTTGTCTCGTTGATGCCCATGACATTCGCTCCGCTATGCAGTAGTTGGAGATGAGAGTCTTGTGTTCGAGCAGATCCAATGAGATTTTGGTGACCTGGGAGATAACTCGCATTATATGTATTTCGTCTGCGGGTAGAATGAGGGACCAGTCGTTGGCGAAGAATTTTCTCTCCGACGGTGCTATGAGCTCCTGCAATGTCCAGCCTCGTGTAAGCCAACGACTTTTCCTTATCTCTTCAAGCTGTTCAGTTCTGCTGACGCCGCGTCCATATGCGTGCTGCTGTCGAGAAACGTCCGAAAAATAGATGAGACAGCATGTTGCATCACGATAATAGCGATACATGGAGTTGATGGCCTCGGACAAATCTGCGCTGTTGCGCTTGTCAATGCAGCATGTATCGATCCAAGCATACTCAATTCCGAGGCTCTTCACTTCGGTACAGAAGTCACGAATCTTTTGGAAGCCAGCTTTACGTTTGTGAAGTCCGTGATCCTGTCCCATCTCAGGGAAAGTCATCTCTTCGGGGCCCCATACGTGGGACAGGATAGCATACTGAGGGATTTCAGAGTCGAAGAATTCTTTTAATAACCGAGTGTTAACATCTATGAGCCACATCTGAAGAGAGTTGTGGTGCGGCGCGTAACTCAAAGAGCTAAAGTGTTAATGATGAGGATGCAGCAGTTGAGGTGCAGTGATCTGAACAGGATGACCCGCACGGGCCATCGCCCAAAATCATGTGACAAGTCAACATCGAGCCGTAGCAGTCTGTAACCACGGCTCTGAATCTCACTACAAGCAATGAGAGGTTTTAAGGAGAGAGCTTGATCTCTGAAGCATGAATTGCTTTGTTGGAAATGGTAGTCCACATCCCGTGGTTCAGGTCACATGTGCCGAAGCGAGATCACGTGACTGTCTGCATATCGATTCAATAATCAGAACGTTCCCATGATCTGGAATCTTTACTTCATCTCATCTATTTATCGGATACATTCTCAAGCGATTGATCGTGATTTATATTCTCGTATACTGTGAACCAATGACGTGAACCGAGTCCAACTCTACTTTAGAAGCTGGGCGCAAAGTCACTTCCCTCAATCCTTCTTCATTGGACAATTTGGCAACATCACCGAGTATGAATGTATGCAGCCTCATCGCCCGACCATTAAGCGAGACGTGTGATGGAAGTTTTGGTGGGTGAGGTAAGCACCAATCAGGCAACAGTTGCGCCCCGCTGCCCCTTTGTCCTGGGCGTAGGCAACCCGCCTCCTCAGATCAGCCTCACCACTCATCTTCTCGTGTTCTAAAGGCCAGAAACGACCAACGCCCCGGACTCCTAGGCAGATGACGGGCAGCTGATTACGCCTCTTCACGCCCGTTGAGAGAAGACCGCTCTCGGAACCCCCTCCTGAGGCCCTCCTTTAGGCAGCCCCCCCAGAAATGGGATTCCCTGACTTGGAATTGAGCTCCTGTGTCATATCGAGTTGGAGAGGCCTTTGTTTAGATATTCAAAGGATCGATGTGTCATTCTTCCTCTGCTTTGGTCGCTCGTTGCCTTGAAACGCTACGTTCTTAAAGTACCAAATTTGCCCTCTGTTCATACTTCAAATCTCCAAAAGAGGCTTGCTTGTGTCACTCGAAATCCGAATATCAAGACGGGATTGTTGCCTTTCGCCCACCTACTCTCGCCCGCCTCGGATTCCTCTGCATTTCACACTTCCTCATATTGGACCAATCTTTGGTCTTTCTCAACCAATTTTGTCTTTCGCTGATCCTCGTTCACCATCTTCTTCCAATCGTTGATAAAAGCCTCTTTCCCCCCACTTATTCTCACAGCCAAATATCAAGCCTTTTGCTTGGGCAGCGACACATAAAGCCACAATTACCACCAAGTCCAGGCAAAGCTCGAAGCCATCCGGGCACTCGACTAGGTGTGTGAACTGCGCTAGAGTGGAGCAATATCGGAATCAAGACCCGAGTAGAGATAAATTTTGTCCAAGGCGTGAGTACTAGTCATGGCTTCGCCTTATTACTTAAATGGTTCGCTGATGATGGTCTCAGACCAATGTCCCATTGATGAAGTTCCTGGAATTACTTGTTCCATTCCAAAAAGAGGCTCAGCCCATCGCTGTATAAATCGTAGGTTAATCGCCAGAGAGAACTCGGCCCTCACTAAGCGAACTCAGATTACGTCCTTCTTTCATGCAACATGGAAAGCTGCACGAACCAGTGTTTCTCTTACTCATCTCACTGCGAGATTCGTAAGTTCTCATTTAAATGGCTATTGTCCAATTCCTGACGGCAACAGACTCGTGTTCCATCCGGGGGTGTCCGAATGATGCTCGGCCTGGTCTTGGGAGAGATTTCTGTGACGCTCGTAAGTAGAGTCAGCCCCAATGGCCTCGACTATCAAAACTAAACCGCGGTAGATAAATGTGCGGACAGAGATTGTCAGCAAATCCGAAAACGAGTTGAGATTGATGGAGTACTGAAACCGGCCCAATACTGTCGGCAACGTAAGTTCTCCAAACACTGTGACTGCAAACCTGACTGATTGTATTAGATGAATGTCAAATCAAAAATTGCATATCTAAGAGACATCCAGAGAAAGGGTACTGTGTCGCACGTGAGCCATCCGTACCCTCAATCTTATTCGTTCTAACCCCATTAGATTGCTGTAACAGGGACGGTTGCCCAGATAGTCGACAAGGTGGCAACCTGGGACCATTCTGTCTTTCCCGTAAGTTTCCCAGTCTGATCACATCATCACCATTTCCACTAACAATACATAGACTGCAGAGACAGCATGAAGAAGAGCACTTTCGCTGATATCCAACAGCATGAAAGAATCCGCTCCGAACAAACTGCCCAAACAGGACAATTCCGTAAAGGAGAATTGAAAGCCCGAGCTCGAGTGGAAGAACCGCATCGAGGAGGATTCGAATCACGTGCTCTAGCTGAAGAGAAGAGTGGACGAGAACAAGATACTAGAGGTCGAAACCAGTACCGGTCTCACACTCCTCATACACCAAAGAGTAGCCAAATTTCCTTTTCCTCAGAGCGTGAACGAGAACGTGATCTAGATGGATTCGAGAGGAACTTTCCACGACGTCAAACATCAACCAGAGAACCCAACTTTGAGCGGAAAACAGAACGAGAGAGATATTACGAGAGAGACACTACACCACCTCTGAGGAGAGAAGATGCGTATCTGCGCGAAGATTTTGGGTATGAACGCGTACGTGAAGATGAGATTGACTATGAGGATGACTACGATTCTGCTTACAAGAGCGCGAGCGGTGAGCCGAATGAGAGGATGAAGGAGCGCTTCACGAGCAAAAGGTCTAATGGATTGAATTTTGGAGAGATAGAGAGGGAGAGTCATCGAGAGAGGAAGAGAGCACCGGTCTATGGGTTTGACCAAAATGAGCAAGTCCGGCCTCGAAGGAGGGAGAAGGAATATGCTAATACGGGTGCGAGGAGGGAGAACTGGGTTGAAATTGAGCCTGAGCCTGGCTGGTGAGATTTGTGAAGTTTGGAGGCCAAGTCTTCTGTTCTGTATCTTGGTTGGTTGGACACTTCTTTTACATA
Organism: Arachnopeziza araneosa; assembly: GCA_003988855.1. NCBI lineage: Eukaryota > Fungi > Ascomycota > Leotiomycetes > Helotiales > Arachnopezizaceae > Arachnopeziza > Arachnopeziza araneosa. Next base: position 4,921 of record QYAI01000241.1, read on the forward strand.
CGTTGTTGACCTTAGCAGAGTTCTTGGTGAAGGCTTAGCCTCAAACTCTCGTTGTAGATTAGGAATTTCTTTTCTATGCTAGTCGTTTTTCTTCTGTTCTGGAAAATGACGCGCAAAAGATCAACTACCATGCGTAGATCACGCCCCTTTGTGAAATCTCCTTTCGACGATCCCACTACCGAAGTGTCTGGGGCAGCGAAAGCGTTTAGCAGCCGTCTCCGAACCGATTCGCGATCAGCGATTAGATCTATTTATCCCTAAGAGATCTAAGCTAAATCGATAAACGGATTCGCATGTGTTTTCTCGATATGAGCTGATGGGAATCTTCTGTTGGTGGATTGGGGACGAGTAAAGGCGCTATTGATTTGTGCGGTGAGGGATCATGCGATGTTGGAAATAGAATATCCACAATGCGGGGTTGGCGGGAGGCTACAGCTGTCAACTTGACGCCACAGAGCCCATAAGCAAGAAGGGTTCGCCACTGCAGATCATACCCAAGGGCCAACGTGGATGGACTGGCGCACCTGTATCAACTGCTAATAAGCAGTACAAAACTCGTCAGGTGATTACGACGGCTCAATATTTGCATCATCTCTTCGCGATCGTCTTGATTGGAGTGATATCATCTTGGAAATGTTGAATCCAGCACGTTAAAACAAGATTCAGGAACGACGCTGGAAAAGTCAGAACGATAGCTCCAAGCCACTGGCTATATTCGGTGGCACAGATTGGGTGGCAAGAATAAGCCTCCGCAAGGATGAGTCGCGAAATTTAAAGTCGAGGAGGGTATAGCCGAGATAGAATTCTAAGCGACCGGGGAAAGATTGATATTCAAATTGATTGCGGTTTGGGACCTTTGAAAAACATATTTATTTTGAATTTTTCTAGGTCATTACTGTTAAGCATTACGGCAAAGATAATTTCAATGGTCGTGAGACGAAGCGAGAACTACGAAATCGAAGTGCAAATACAAAACTTAGACTGTCAACTCAAAACACACCAGTCCATAACTAGGTTATATCCTGCCATTGAGCCATGAAAGTCCCCAATAACTTTTCGAGCGTACCCCTTAATATCAAATGAAGCCAAAAATCATCAATAACAGGCCATACACCCCCATGGATATCTTCAGCCCACGCTCATCAGCTCCACTAGCTTTCGTCTGCGTAGCAGCTGCTCCAGCTACTGTCCCTGTGCTCGTACTGGTCACCGAGTTGACGCTATTTGTCGTCTTCGTGACAACCACGGTGCTTTGGCTTGTGCTTTGCACAGTTGCAGAAGCAGTCGTAGGAGTCTCGACAGACGTAGATGTTGGGGTAGCAGAAGTGCTACTGGTAGTAGCTTTGACGGAAGTAGTGGCTGATGGTGTGGCTGAAATACTGCTTGTGGTGCTGGGTAAGGGGGCTGCTGAGGAGCTGGGAGGGCTGGTCGAGTACAAGCCGGTTGTGGTGGCTGGGCAGCCGTTTCCGTGGAGGCAGCAATCGACAGAGAGTTCCTATGATAGGGTTAGAAAAGGGGAAATTATGATACAGAATTATGGTGGTAAGGGTAGAGAGACAAGAGAGTGGATGAATAGGTTCATGCCTAATAAATAAAGAAGGAGATTGACGCACACTAAGACAGCAATAATTTCCCGCACAATATTGTCCTGCAGGACAATATACTGACCAAAAGCTGTTAGCATATACTAATAACTGTTCTTCTCATCAAATGATAAACTTTTGGACAACCGAAAGGTCGCCATAAGATGAGACAGAATCCGCATTCAAGTGAACGAAACATACAGTTATTGGCCCCACAGCACACTTCTCCCAAACTCGGTTGAAAACACCCTCTCGATCCACAGTCGAAATATGTAGGGCCGTATTGCGTCCCGCATTCGTCGCGCTTGGCGTAATGTGAGCCAAGAGAATTAAAGAAGTTCAGGTTTGCAGCCGAGCGCTTCCCTAGTTGAGGGAGGCGGGGTTTGTCATTGGCTGATAAGACGATAGTAGGTTGAAGAAAGAGTAATATAGAGGCAAACAAGAAAGTTTGAGGTCTAGTGGCGAGCATTTTAAGTTGTTGTTGGATTCTGGTTTAACTTGGGGGTTTTCTCTCTTCTGCCGCTTGGCGTGACAAAACAGTTTCGGAGAAGAGTAAACTTAAAATATGGGAGAACTTGGCACTGAGTTATATGGTAGCATTCCCATTCACACACTCTTCTATTCGGTGTGGCTTCTTCCGTAGCCCTACTGGCGCTACTGGCTGCTAAGAGCGCCTCTTTCGACTCATAGGATAGGGCTGAACCAGTACCCCGTAAAAAGTTACCCACGAGGCTTCTGATGGGATAGATATGGATGTGTATCTCGAGAGGCTTTTTTTGAGGATGCGAGGTATCGGACATGCAAATTCTGCAAGGTCTGGCTACATATCCATGTCTCTGGGTCGAGCTGAACGGAGATAACCTCCGTTTGCACGCAAAGTTTTTCAGAACACCCGTCAGCGAGAAAGATCACGATATATCTGAGAAAATGATTAGAATATCATCAACTGGGATATTTAAAACAGCGTGCATTCTATCCTAATTCTTGAATCGACCGCGTTGTTCTAACCTCAATCATACAACCCGAACTGGGGAAAAGGTTCCAGCCCCGCGCCAAGGACGCCTTATTTCTTGGCGATTGCTTCGTCTTTTCTACCCCGCCCAAGTTTTTACAGTACTCCTCCCTATTAACGTTTGACCTACTATCTCTTTGGTTTATTCAATGTCTATCAGCTTGCTTACATCCGGTGATGTTTCGGCGCCGTTTTTTTACCTCGCTTCTTGTATTTTAACAATCCTTTAGAACTCCAGATAATATTACCGCTAATGAACATGGCTACCAAAAAACTGTTAAGAAGTATGGAAAGAGCTTGAAAGAGGAAGCTTATTCATTCTCTGGCATTAAAATAAGGACAACCACTATTGATTTGGTAAATAACTTGAACTGCAGGAAAGCAATATTACAACGCTACAGGACACCACATCTGTGATGAGCAGAATGTCACGTGTTGCAAATGTCATGTAGACGGCACGGGTGAACAAAACCTCATTTCCGAGGTGTGGAGAATAAGAGGTAGATTCAGAGTCGATTCGGACTAGGAGCGGAGAGAAGTCTGCTATACATAATGCACACCTCACTCGTGTAGTTTTTCTTTCCTCCCTTTCTTGAAATTTCGTAAACTTTTTCGAAACTGATAATTTAAAATCCGATTTTCTGCCTGTTTACAGCAGATAGTTTAGCTGAGCCACTGCTCTGCATCATTATAAAAATACAGGTATCATTGTTGTGGTCCTCCTTCAACCGATGAAACTATTCATCTACCCACTCAGGTAGAAGATCGCGACTTGGGTAGAGCCCATAGTCATGTGATAGGCATGTGCTGCTAACACTCAACTTCACCTAAGAAGTCGTTGGAATTGTAAATACAAGAAAAGTAATTAATTATATCAGAATCAATGAAAGCAGAGACCTGTGCTCTTGCATATAACTCAAATTCAAGATCGCAATACTCAGCTTAGTAATCGAATCCCAAGCCACAAGCCAGCCTTATGCACGAGCTGAAGACCACGTCACCGGAATGCACTTATCACCTTTACACGACAATCAATGCTAGAGATGGCTGATTGAAATCTTTGCGGCGCTTGATATACAGGTCGTGGGCCTTTGAGGCTCTATCAACATCTTATCCCATGGCTGACCCCCTCTCGATAACGGCCAGCTGCGCCGGCATCGCATCGGCAATCGTTGCCGTTACCATCCGAATAGCACAGTTCTCAAACGATGTTCGAGATTCAAGAAAGGATATTGATAGCGTACGGCGAGAGTTATCGTCCCTAGAACTTAGCCTCTCAGCCTTATCGAGTGAAGAGGAGGAGTTTGACTTTCAGAGCGTTCCATCTTTAAAGGCGAACTTATTTAAAGTTCTAGATGAGTGTAAAGAGAAAATCATACAAATAAGTGTTTTGTTTGATGAAATGGAAGGCGCGAAAGCTATAAAGCGCATGAAATGGGCAGCTACTGGGAAGAACAAATTGGTTGCTTTGAAATCTGGACTTGAATCCCATAAGATGTCTCTGGATATTGCTCTAGACTTGATAGGATTGTAAGTTATTGTCATCGAAGCTCTGATTTTGAAATAATCTTAAAGACGTATAGGCTCATGACCGCTGGCGTTAAACGAGACACAGCCCAAATCCGGTCGGATACTGCTCAGATTAAAAATGACACTGGACAGATCAAAGCAGATACTGGACGGATTGCTTCCATCGAGAATGACACTGGGAAAATCAAAGCTGACACTGAAGGCATGCAAAATACTATGGAGAGAATAATAGAAGGCGTCAATGCCCTTCGGTTTGTGAGCTTAGAGAAAGTAGATCACGACTCCGGGATCATTATGGAGAGATTCATTGCGGGCAGTCTTGCCGATATGGAATCAGCATACGCAGGATCCATAGCTGATTTAAATGATGGAGAAGGTGAATTTCTCTGCGTAATAAGTCCGTTCGGACTTTGCTTACATAGATACAGAACCTGTTGCAAAAAGCAGTTTGGAAATAGGCTACTCTACTTCGCAAACCCCTCCGTATGAATATCTAATATGGGACAACTTGTTGGAGGATGATGACTCAAATGAATCTGAGAGGCAATACCAGGGTTCACAAAGGCCACCCCCTGAAGAAAATTTAACGCATCGTTTGGTCGTTGCCATCGAATATGGGACAAAACTTTCAGGTAAATCCGCTTGCCACTCATTTATCGAAGGTAGAATAACGGTGCCCACAGGTGTAGCGTTTGCCATCGTATCTTCAAATGAGTTAGATCTTATTGAAATAGAGGTTGTGGAAGATTGGGGACAGAGTATGAGGCGGCATACCAAAGTACCTAGCGTCATCTCTTACTCTCCACCAAGTTGTGCAAGTGATGCACAGTGGGGATCGAGTATAAGCGACGATGCACTGACAATCGAAGATACTAAACTGGAACTGGATCTTCTATCAAATTCTACACGTTCTGATGAATTGATCCTCATTTGCAAATCATTATATGGCAAAGATGATCTTAATTTCGGAAGTATACAAAAATCACGTGGGTGCGAGTATCCATGCGCGGAAGATGTGGTCAAAGACTACCTATGGCGTCTTTTTTCGGCCTTTAAATCCGTGATTACCGCAAATCTCGGCCCTCTTCTCGGTACTTTGGTAGTTGACATTGTCGTTACAGTCCCATCGGTAAATTTCCCGCCGTGCTTTGGTCGTTATACTCTAACAAAATTTGCGAAAAGGGATGGTCTTACAGAGGCAAAGTTGCCTTGCTCGGAGCAATTCAGCAAGCAGGATTTAATAAGCACTTTTTCCCCATGTTACAAGATACTATTTTAGTCACCGAACCAGATGCAGACGCGATGTTTTCTTCGAGATATCTTGTTTCAGAGAATAAGGAACTCTTCAAAGTACGTACCTCAGATAGCCATGAGTAGTTCTAAGTTCTCACAGGAAGGAGAGTGTTTTATGCTCTGCAGGTCTGATGAAGAAAATGTGGTAAGTAGCTCACGGTACTCTATAACGCGATTGACTGACTCTCCACCTAAATAAGGAGGTGCTAGCCTACCAAGTAACACAACTTGAACCAGTCTTGAAATTGAAGCCCCTGAATCGCGAACTTCGTAAGCGACCCGGACTCAAATATGAGAACAAGGGCCGATAAAGAAAACAGGCGCGAAGTGCGGGACAAATTTCGTCAACAAAAGTTTCACGAGATGGCTCCAAAGGGTGGTGCCAAGGGTCCGTGCGTTATGCCCTCGTAATAACCCAGCATCCGAATACTCTCCCGTTACAAAGTCATTACGCCAGCTTATTCGACGCTTCAACGTTGAAATCCGACAGCGTAATGAAAACATATATCTTGACTTACCTCTACCCTTTGAGAGATTGAACTCTCACAGAGTAGATCGCGGGGAAGTAAGAATGAATAGGTTTGTATTACTGAACCCAGCAGTCATGGGAAGTTTTGCTCATCTATTATAGTGCCGATATGATAGATATCATGGGGCCGTGCTTGAATCAAACAATTGAACTCATCGATACACAACATCGGCAATGCATCCAAAACAAGCAACGAGTTAAAGTAAGTGCCTCATAACCAATTTTAGACCAACTCATATTCAGCTTTACAGAAAACAATATTGACCGGTTCTCTGTCTGAAATATTATACATTACAAAAGAATTGCAATCTGCGTTGGATTTACGAGGCCTCGAACTACTACGGAATGGAAGACAGTAAGAATCGCCATTCAACCACGCATGAAACATGGAATTAATACTACACCAGCGGTTTTAACTCTGTGTTGAGAGGAGCCGTGATCTATGGTGCCGAGAAAATCCACCACAAAAGCATCAATGTCACCAGAAGGTATCCATGGAATATCGGTTTTATTTTTGACACTCAACATTGGAAATTTCAGCATCGTCACAAATACGAAAACTTAAACTCGGCGACTGGTTTAATTAGCGGTTCTTTAGTCTGGCTTGTTCAACGGGGCGACTTTCTCGTTCCAGAGAGCCCAAAAGTCACCGAAACCGTCCTAAAATTTAACTTCGACTTTACACCTGATGAAAAATTCATCAAAATTCCAAATTTGGTCACCATTGATATATTTATTAGCCCAGATAAGAGCCACGAACGAATTGGAGGTTCTGAGACCAGACACGATACCGAGATCAACTACGAGCAGCTGAACAAAGTCGACACTCAAAGTTATCAGACTTCTACGGCCTTTCACCCTGTACTCTGCATATCCCAAAAATCTGGTTCAAGGGTCGCAGAATATTTGACACGCTTAATATGCAGGGTAGAGATTCGGGAGGAGAGTTTGACCATCAATATGACGCTAAACGGGAGTTCGATTGGCAGGCGGAGAACGATATCAGATTTTCCGGGAGCCAATCCTGGGGATATTCTACTGCAATTAACTACATCTGGTGGATATGAGCCTCTAAATGTGGCAACAATATCTCCAGAGGTGAAGAAATCAGTCCTTAATGTGGCTGATTTGTTCGAACTTAGGGAGCAAATAAGAACCAGGTATCAGTTGGATAACGAGATCTGGTCTCTGAGGGATGCTAGAGGGCCAGATCGATGGTATGCAGAGAAAAAAATGGAAGCTGCTGATGAGATTCTTCATGAGATTCTCGCTCAGGTTAACGCTTGGGATGAATCAATCTGGGAGTCAGAAGAGTGGGAACTAGTCTGTGAAGTAAGAAAGATGCTCCTTGAGGGTGGTAAGAGGTGGTGGAAAAATAATCCCCCGTGGAACTCTGACGTATAGAATGATGTATTCTTCATGTTGCAAGTTTAAATGTCAAACTATTTTTGCTTTCTTGCATTTTCGAGTTCAGTGCCATTGCTTCGAGTATATCGTCTTGGCCATCAAGGAATACGTGGCAACTGAGCCAAGTCTTAGCTCACTTATCACTCACATCTCTATCTGAGGGCTCAATTCATCCTCCATCTGCGGAGTGATCTCCATCGGCTCCCCATTTTGGAAATTACTGCCCCTAACAGTATCCCCATTGTCAACCCAGACGTCCATCATAACCAAAAATGTTTGATTACCGCCTCCATTGCCATACTGGACCCAGCATCTTCTGAACTCATCAAGCTGGATATATGGGAAGCTCTATTGAAGAAATCATTAATATTCAGCCATAAATGCCTAGAGATCATTGAGAGCATTGGGAGGGTGGTGACTAAATTCTATTCAATAAAAAGGGTGAACACCGTACCTTTGACTTCCCCTTCGCCTGAACCTTGTAATATTTTCCATAAATCTCGCCACACTGCTTTAAAGTAGCTGCAGGTAAATGAATACGATTGGCTCGATAAGAATTACTGTCCCAGCAAGCGAGCATTTGTTGGAATGTTTGTTCCGATGGGGAATATGTTTCAAGAGAGGGGCCGTAGAGAAGCCAGCTGAATATAATGCTTAGCAGGGTTCCACTCGGATCATATAGCTAGATTATGAAATTGATACCATTTCAGAAGCTCAAAGACAGTTGGTGATGGCCCGGACAATGGGATATTGGCTTTTGCTACCGCTTTTGCTTTTTCGTGGCGGTCTGCAAGGAGACAGGCACCAAAAAGTGCGTAACACATCGATAGGTAGTTATGTATTATAGTAACAGAGTTCCCATAAGCTTATCTGAAGCTTGTTTCAAGCGGACACCTTTAAAATATAAAAGCTATACTCCATGGAATAGAAATTATGCGTCTTTGGTCGGATTCCCCGGGAGCTAAAGGAGTGCGCTAATTACATAATCATATATCACGTGCTTCACGTGAATCTTTCCTCTACGGTCATGTTTTTAGTGGGTTGTTTATATATAAAATTCTCGCTAGAAGACATAATCCATAGAACATATCAGTAATATTAGAATCAAGCGAATGAAGTGATTTTGAAAAGTGAAGCCGAGAGAGATCATTTTTTTGACCTTAGTAACTCACCCAATATTGACACAAGTCCTATCACCAGGTCCGTTCTCAATTAACAGCATCTTCACTTTATACCAACCGGATGCCTTCCGTGTAGTCACACTGCCTCTAGATTCTCCTCCAATGACTTTGAAATCGCACTTTTTGACTGCGGACGCCATTCAAAGACGGCATAGTGTATAATATGTAATTCCACTAGGATCTCGGCTGATTAGTGGACGTGAAAATATCGGGAAGGGAAATTTGTCGAACGACTTGACATAGGGATAATACAGAAATCCAAATCTAAGAGGAGTATTGGAGAGGAACACAGTCTTGAAAAGCCGTTTGTTGATTTTTTATTATTAAAGCTGTTAACCAATTCAAGTTCGAAATGCTCCCTAAACTTAGGAAACGCTTCCGAGGTTCCTGAGAACTGCCAATACACTTAGCTAATGACCATGCATGAAGGTCGTTCTTGCTATTAACTAGGAAAGATAAGAGGTGAGCAACGCAACAAGAAATTTAGCTAATTCACTACGCGTAGCCGCATTAGCATGTGATAAATTACAGAGAGTTAAGAGAAGGCCGTGTATGGTCTTAAACATTGAAATTCTTACTCTATCAGACTAGGCTTCCATAGTAATTGCTCCGCATGCTCTCATTCGAAATCCTTTTCATAGAATATAGGTCTCGCGAGAGGAGTGGGCAGCGAAATTTACTACTTAAGTCAGGTGGGAACATAGATGGGATTGCATGATTAAGGGTATTGATTTCAATCAAATAAGTTCTCATCAGGCCAAGTCGTGGTAGCAAGAAGTGGTACCCCGAATCTAATTCATGTCGTGCATATCCTCCGTCCCCGCCAATTTTGACACCCAACTTACACGTAGTGGAGCAAACAATTCAACCTCTATTTTCAGACTATCAAGTGAATCCATATCATCTAGGATACCAGCTTGGAGAACCTTCTGTCCTGGGAAGGTTGCGCCTTCGCGATACATGGAGCTACCGTATTCAGGACAGAAAATGGTCGAGATAATATTGCCACTTCTCGCGGTCTTGGATATTGATTTGAAGGTGCCTTCGGTTTTCCAGCCTTTCTCAGATACAATAAAATTTACCGAGTAAGCGCTGCTAGTGTATTTCTTACACTCGCCACAGTGGCAGAGCCTCTAACTTAAATGTTAAATCTTATCATATCTGGAGGAACCATGAAAGAGTCAAGACGTGTAGTCGAATAAAATGTGAACAAACCTGTCTAATTGGCTGGCCTTCAAAAAAGACTTTAGCCTGGCCGCAATAACAGGACCCCGATGGCATTATGAATCTGTTTCTTTTGATGTTGGTGGGTTCTGTGTGGAAGGAATCATTTTCAGTAAAGGACAGCCAAATCTAGTCAGAGAGCTCACCAAAGTGCAATTTTGTGGTCGCTTCAGAATGAGTGAATTAAGTTCTAAGAACAAGAAACTTCTCAGGCTACTAATGGAGCGCCGTCGAAACAACGGGGATCCAGAATCGAATCTAATTTTGCATTAAGCAGACTGCAGATCAATGACAAATTGTATGACTTTCATTCACGACAATATCAAAGCATTACTCCCGCTGAAAGATCTTCACGGCATATATTGGGGCACTCCTTTATTCTTTGTGCATCTGCTAATCTTTCCGGGGTCGGCAGGTGGTGGGTTTATTTCACTAGGGTATAACTGTCTTAAAAGGTTATAGCGTGCCCGAGGAGCATATGTTAACCTTCTCTAGTTGACGATTGAATTATTTCCCCCCTAAATATAACCAAGACGAGATTAGTCTACATACTACACAATATTTGAAAGTGCTCCGTCACCGTGCTTAATATGCGCTTCTAACCAAGAAATATTATAGCTTGAGGACAGCATAGCGTTACCGTGAGCACGCCCGCAATGGTTGGAACATGAATTACAAGGACGGGAGCTTGAAAGGGAAATGAGCGCATAGTCCGAGAGCGAAACCTTGTTTTGTGGAATTTTCATACGTTTGGGAAATTATTGTGTAGCCAGGTTTGAAAGTGATACATCATGAATTTTGGGCTAATAGGATTTCTGTGCAGTAAAAATAATTTGAGTTTCAACTAAAGGGGTTGAAATTGAGGTATACTTCTTAGTATTGAAATAATGGTAGTAGATGATCTAGCCATGGGATTATACCTCCGAAATACCCATTAAAGACAGAATCAGACGTGTTCGGATAGAAAAGACAATGACAGTTCCGCAACCTCTTTTACATGTGTCTCCAATACATAGTGCCCAGTATCCACCCACTCGATCTTTGCATCAGGTCGATCTTTTTTATGTGCCTCTGCACCAGCCGGGATGAATGCAGCGTCGTTCTTTCCCCACACGAGCAGAAGAGGTACCTTGCTGTTGCGAAAATATTCTTGAAACTTCGGGTACAGCTTGACATTGTTGCGGTAATCGTAGAGAAGGTCGACTTGAATATCAGCGTAACCAGGTCGTGATGCAAGAAGGAAGTCGAAAGTAAAGCCATCGAGCGAGAAACGCTTCATTGCTTCTTCTGGCACTCCATCGGTGTAGTGATACTTGAAAAAGTCCAGCGAGATGACAGCATCACGAAGACCTTTGCGGCTGTCGAGCTCATTACCGCTCTCCCAGAACGCCATGAGAGGGTCCCAGAATGGGTGACCAAATCCTTCTTCATATGCATTGGCATTCTGAGAGATTATAGCATCAAATTTGATTCTGCCCTGGCTTGCAAGACGATAGGCGACTGGTGCGCCGTAGTCGAAGATATAAGCAAAACAGTGTGTGATATTGAGTGCTTCGAGAAATTGCTGAGTTGTATCGGTAAGAGACTCGAAAGTGTATTTGTAGCTTGTGGGTGTTGTTGTGTAGCCAAATCCAGGAAGATCAAAGGCAACTACCCAGAATTTGGTAGCAAGTAAAGGGATGAAGTCGCGATACTGATGCGAAGATGCAGGAAAGCCGTGGAACAAGACAATAGTAGGGTTCGAAGTCGAGCCGGCAGCTCGATAGAACACATTGACACCCCCCTTGACGTTGATTGTGTGGTAAGTCGTCATTGGAACCGCTATGTCAAGTTTTAAGTGAAGATTTTTGGCAAAATTTGAGGCAGAATATAAACCCTGTTGATGGAAATAGATATTGATGAAGCTCAGAAAAACAACCTTCAACTGCGGTGGTACACATAGTTATATAAGAATCACGTCTCGGATGAAAAAGCGGGGTTAGCTGTGTAAGCGGTATTTTTCAAGACCAGGTTTAGTGATATTGGATGCGAGTATTCAAGACCGGCGTAATTTCGAAATGGAATCACTCGTAGAAGATAATGGCTGTTCGGGTTCGAGCCTTTTCGATTGCGATGAGAGCTGAGAACGACAGGGTTTGGGCAAAAACGGATTATTAAGCTCCAATATTTCTTCCTGACTACGAATGACAGTCAAGCAACCCAAATTATGACATACCACAGAGTTCTTGAAACTCCAGTCAGTGAGCAATTGAGCTCTCATTCAGACAGTTGAGACGGTTCACTCGGCTTGATATTGCCACCATTTTTCTGAACCTTTCTTATCTAGACGCTTGTTTGACAAGGGTACTACTATCTGCTTTCGGTTAGAAAGCGCTTGACAGTTACTGGCAGTTCATGTCGATAATTAAGCCCATGTTTAATATGGAACTAATCTTCCGCTTCCAATTTATCTTCTCATAATACTTGGATTAGCATCTACTCTATATGTAAGTACATGGGTCTAGTATCCAACTTTGGGATTAGCGCAATTATCACGCTACGCCTATGTCATATCTTCAGCGATGTATGGTGCAACACTGATGTTTTGCTTCCCCGTCACCTGCATATTTGCGCCACTAATCCTTCGGTTTTCCGACGCTTAATGCTGGCGTTAGCGTTCGGGCAAGCGTTCACTCGGTACATGAAGACATGGGTCCAGTATTCAGATTTGGGTTTAGCGTAGTTATGACGCCACGCCTATGTCCATACCTACAGCGATGTATAGTGCGAGACTGATGCTTTGGTTCCCCTTCACCTGCTTATGTGCATTACCAATAGTTCGGTTTTTAGATGCTCGACACCAACGTTGGCGTTCGGGTCAGCGCTCCCTCGGTATAGGAAGACATGGGTCCAGTATTCAGATTTTGGAAGAGCGCCCGAGCTAGCATTCAATCGGTGCGCTAGCAGCAATACCGCCAGTGGTGCAGTCACCCCACAACCGGTGGTGGAGATTTACTAACGTGACACGTACCGCTGGAGTCATTGACAATTCTAGCGATTTTTCAAATGCTGGTGGCTTCTTGGCATCAAAATTAGGGTTCATGGTACTGAAGACAAAATCACACTTATTACACATGGAAAATTGTTATTATAGTTGATCATCAGCAAGTTTTATTAAGCTTTTGGCTAGTGCATCGGTCGATGTTGTGAAACTGGTGTGAGATATATAGATCTAAACGAATGCATCCATTTCGCTCCATTTCGCTTTTCTAACTCATGTCACTTAAAGGGGTGAAGAATTTTTTTTTTCCAATTCTCCGAATTTAGAATTCCATTCAAGTTTCTCAAGAACTCTAGCTACCACCGAACAATCTAGTTGGAATCCCAGACAAGTTCAAAGCTCATAAACAACTGGGTTCAGCTTCCCGGTCTTGATATCATAAACGTAGCCTTTGGCATTGTCTTTGATCTCATGCCTAATAAGAGGCTCGGATCTCAGGAAATTCAAATCCTCTCTAACACTTTCCTCAAGCCTGCAAGTTCTTAGAGTCTATACAATATCTATATGGGAAAAAAGAACTGGTGTAGCTCAGTCAACTCACTTGTCACTACTGCCAAACGCCCCGAAATATAGCTGATCAATCATCCCAGCCAGGTGTGGAGAATCCGCTTTCAGACTATTCTTGATAGCTTCGTCGGTACTATGCGTGAATGCACAATCTAGAAATTCTGTTAGTTCAAGTGGTTTATTCAGGCTTAAATTCTGACCGGTATGATGAATGATAACAACGTCCTTCAAAGCTTGTCCCTGTGTAAATGTATCGACAAAGATCAAATCGGTAATGCTAGATTTCAAACGACCACCGGCGTTGCGAACGATGAAAGCGTCTATTGGTTAAGATTAGAGATTATTGGAGGAGGCTTGATTATTGATCACCTGTTGTTTTGATACCGAGAAGTGCTTCGACCGGGACACGAAAATCAATGCAAGAAACTGTTTAGTTTATCAGTGATGTCAAAATTAATATGAAGAGTTTCGAAATGACGTACCAATGAATAGAGGTGGTATGGTTTTGTCTGTGTATTCGGTGATGTAAGGTTCAGGAACGTGTGACGTTTCCGAGTACTTCCTGAGTGATTGTTATTTTATGTTGAACAGGTTGGCAGACAGAATTAAAAATACCGATTGCGCTCAAGTAGTACATCCCAAGTGGCCATTATGCTTTGAAGAGAAACGAAATCTGGGACTAGAGAAATCGATATCTTATCCCAAGAAGGGAAGTTATAAGGCGCCTGCAAATTTGTTTTCAACCCGCACTAGATCAGCCCAACAGAAGTTGCGGGATGGGTTTATATACTGTAGAAGACTTGATTTATCATACACGACGACGTTATAAATAAAATCGCGCGTTTTCCGTTACGCTGTCACTCTACTCTTTGTGCATAATCTATAAAGCCGCCAAGATTAATGATCGAGGGAAGAGAATATGGCCGCAAGAAAATATATGACTCTCAATCAAAGCGTTGCATTGCAAAATTTCCTCCGAATAGTTCATATCCTAGCCTAGAATTCCTAGATCTGCTCCGAGGCGTCTATCAATGCCAGCATTCATCAATAAAACAGGCTGTTGCTACTTGTAGCTGCAGGACTTAGTTTTAATGAGAAGCTTAACTTTTACTCGGTTTCGCGTCGGCCGCCCCCTGGTGCACCAACTCGTCACGGGCTAGCGCCATACCAAATCTGGACATATGGACCCTTGTAACCCAAAAGCCGAAGATTTGGAATCGAAGCGATGACAACACATCTTGAGAATTCAACGCATCGCCGTCTTTTCCAAACTCAACCTATCTTCCCCCTTCTATGACGACACATAGATCAGACTTTTGCGCTAATTAGTAGGGGATTTGAGACCAGTATTGGTAAAGCAATTATAGCGCATGGGCATCGATGGATTACGAATTTGTAGTAACCTCCAATGATCCGGGCAATGCCTCTCAAAGTACTCGACAACTCGTGCGACGACGTGCATCACAGGCAGCGGCACGTACGCGGAGACGAGAGGCAAGGTTCACTAGAGTCAATCAGCTTCAGATACCACCATGGCTCGAAGCCGATCTGGCCCGTGCATCCGCTCAGTCTATCGATCCGTTATTCATTGAGCCAAGTAAGCATTCTAGGAACCTCTTCTAGCCTCTCCAATAGAGTTACTCATACTCTCTGGTTGAACAGATCCTTTGGCGCAATCAATTACTCGCACATTATCACCCAGTCCGCCGCGATCCCTGCTTCCGCTTCGGGAGCTCCTAGAGTTCAGTAAGTACGATATGTCGAACACGCTACTCAGTCATGACGAGCTCTCAACTATCCTCTCGGACCCGCTTCGCATCCAAAAAGTCCTCAGCCTTACGCATGAGCAATTTTTCCTCGGCCTCGGGGAAAGACATGAGACCAATCGGTGCGTCAACGACGCCGCGAGTTGCCTATGGGCCTACCTTGAGCAGCTCCTCTTACCCGGTACTTCCTCGGCAAGTAGGAACAAGCATGTGAAATGCTACGTGCGAGCCCTCAACAGCATGCGGTCAGCTCTGGATGAGGGCAGCGCGCTAAATAGCATAGATGTTTGGTATGCAACGCTAATTCTGATCCTGTACGAGGTGAGATTATTAAAGTCTCTTTTGGACCGATAGACGCTGATCATTTCCTTAGTCCCTTAAACCCTGTGGTAATGGCTGGGTTCTGCATGCCTGTGGTGCCGTTCACGTTTTGGAAAATCTCGGACCACGGAGTATTGTTACCGAATGTCATAAAAATCTTCTCACTGCGCAAAGCGCCATGATGGTATGGGAACACGTCCTTTAAAAAATTTAAACTAATGGTTGATAGACTACTGAAGCTATTTTTAAGAATAAAACCTGTTTCTTGAGTCAGCCAGAATGGCAAACTGCATTACAGAGCACAATCGTACAAGACCCCACATTATACAGTCGGAATGAAGCTGCGGTGACATTTTGGATGCACGCAGCATATATCCCAGACATTTTCCTAGATACGACGAGTTTTCTACTCCACAAAGGCACCATTGAACACAAGTCCGTATTGTTTAGAATGAAGACTGTTTATGAAAAATATCAAAACTGGTACTCCTGTTGGCACCTGCAACTTGAATCTGCAGTCGTGGAGATGTCAATATCTCAATTCCGTGAGAGCACCAGACCCCGGATCGAGCTTTTCTGCTGCTACCTCGAACACATTTGTATCATCCAACGCCTCTTCGTATGCCTCAATCCTACCGCAGGTGTTGAGCTGGAAGAAGGAGTCGCAGAATCTGCACGACGACTTCTCGAAACATATGAGCAGTATGCCAAAAGTGGTCAACCCAAGTACCGCATAGAAACATCTGTGTTTATCGCTAGAACAATACTGGCTACGACAGATCGATGGAGGCTTGGCATATCCGGCTCAAGTACTAGTCCCACTATAGAACCTAGGATATTCTTAGAGTGGTGTGAGATTCTGCGGAGGATTGTAGATTAATTACCGATGTTTACTATTAGTCAATCGGTGCAGAGTCCACACACTTAGACTCCGTATCAAGATATCTGCCACAACTTGCGTGGAACGCACTCTGCATAGGTAGCATATCTATTCGATTAGCAAGCCAGCGGCAATTCTGACTGTGCTTGTAACCGGGATACTGCTCAGAGAGGTATGGGGGGCATGTAGCGCGAGAGAGAAACAAAGGAAACACAGGGATCACCTTGTGATCATCTGTTCGATTCGCTTATGGTGGGATTACTGTGTGAGTTCATTATCTCAATGAGACTAGACTCAATCCAGAATATGGACGAAATAAGTCGCTAACCCTAATCTGGGCATTGGATATCAAGATACCAATGTACTAAGCTGGTTAAATCGGTGTTGTGCTGGATTGGCTTTGCCACCTACCCATTCTCGAAATGTCGTTGGAATACAAGAATGCTCCTTCCCTTGAAATCCTCTTTCCCGTAGTCAGAGTACGCTCAAATTTAGATCCTGCCTCTATCTTGAGCTATTTCCAACATCAACAATTACTTATTTTATCTGCCATTATTTCTAGCGGCGTCTTGTTTTATCACAATCACCAATGGGAATCTCAATCTTTTCAAAGCTTGGACTTACCATATTGCTCGGTTTTGTCTCCTGGGCTTGTTACCTTATCATCTTCAGGCTCTTTTTTCATCCT
Organism: Arachnopeziza araneosa; assembly: GCA_003988855.1. NCBI lineage: Eukaryota > Fungi > Ascomycota > Leotiomycetes > Helotiales > Arachnopezizaceae > Arachnopeziza > Arachnopeziza araneosa. The sequence continues at coordinate 21,882 of QYAI01000241.1, forward strand.
TGTAGACACATCCCCAGACCTCTTTTGGCTCGCATTTCATATGTGTATGCCTTCTATTATGATGCTATTCTTGGTGGTTGCATGGCGGAGAATCTGCCCAAGGTTCACGCACACTTTGGTCAGTTCAATCCTGTTTCTTTTTGCAAGAAAAATTCGTGAGGCACTAAATTTACTCGCAACAAGGCCAATCGTTCGCATTGGAGAGACAAACAGGTGACGGAGTTGATGGTAACCAAGAAGCCATTGCAGCAAGGATAAAATAGGTATCAGGATTCTGGAGGTTGGTTTGGTAGGATATTCAGTAGTTAAGGTGTGTTGAAATGCTGAAGAGGCACGAGCCGAGTTGATCAGCTGACCAGTCCCACTTCGCTGTTTAAGAGGCCGTCGGTAATAGAACGACACCCAAGAAGGTTGGCAATTCATAAAGGATTAGCCTCGAAAAGTTCTTATCAAAAAGTGAAGAGGCATATCGTCTGACACGGTGAACAGACGTCCTGGTATTGTCTGTGGGGTGACGTGTCGTTGGCGCTTATGGACGATTTCTATTGGTGTTTTCAGCCGCACTTGAGAAAACATATGGCGATGGCAGATCGTTTGACAATGTTTTGACGTTGAAGTTCTTCATCCCATAAACTGACCATAGTCAGTGAGAACGGTGACAATGCCCATAATTGACACCAAAACTGAACTTAACAAAGATCTCTCCCTTTTCATATCGGCGAATGGCGAGAACAGCCTCCGCAGAGCTCGTCAAGACGGCCGGCACTGCCTTCCTGGCCAAGCTCGAACTTCTCTCGACAACGCTCCTCTAAAGAAATACCTCGGAGAAGCGCTCTTAGCTCCGGATCTCGATAAGATAGCTCCATATCTTTGGCTAGTTCGTATGATAATGATTTAATGAGTTACACACGCTAACCATCATCCAAGGCCTTCACGCCAGACTATGCTCACATCTCCTCGCTCCACTTCCAAGCCGCTCGAGGCCGTAGCATTATCGTTGCCGAGAATATTTATCTCCACCTCGTATGGCATTATGACCGGATATTTATCAAGCCTCTCCCGGCATACCTCCTCTCGTCTGCCTTCTGGGAATACGTCGAGAGAACAGACGAAGAGATGTGGCAAGCCGCGGCTGGCTTCATGCGAACGTACTCCTGCCTTATAAAACACGAAATCGATTTTCGGAAAGCCCAGAGCACGGAGCTGGGACTTATACCGACCGATGACGGTGAAAATCCCATCACATACGAGCGATTTGCACAGTTCATCACTCCGTTCGCAGAGCTTGATGATGATATAGTTAGGCCCCGGTACCATTATGGAGAAATGCGCTTGACCCGTTTGAACTGGTTTGCACGCTTCTTGCTAGGGAGATTGACCTATCATCACATCCACGCTCAATGGAATGAGTATCTTGGCAGGTTCCTAGCACCGTTCCTGGCTGTATTCTTACTCCTATCCACAGCGCTCACTGCCATGCAAGTAGAACTCGCAGTGCAAAGCGCCCCTCAAGGTTCTAGGGGTTGGGACGCATTTTCTCGGGTGTGTCGTTGGTTCTCTGTTCTCGTTCTCATTCTTGTCGCCGTGGTTTCTAGTCTCTTAATCTTTCTTATACTATTTATGTTTATACATGACCAGATCTTTGCACAGAAGGTTTTGCGCCAGAAAAAATCTAAACAGAAAAAGTTAGAGACGAGTTTGAAATCTGGTGTGGTTTAAAGGTCGATTTCTAGGAGGAATGCTACGGTGACGAATCTAGTACATGATCGGGACCTTACTAGCCTAATCGATTATGAAATAAGTAGCATTTAAATAGGAGCCGACCACCTATGGTGCGTGTAATTCTTATCCTCCTTATTGCTGTCTCTATCTCCTGGGTCATCTTGTGAGCTTCCTCTCGCTCTGCATTTATCTTCTCAAGCCTCTTCTTTGACTCCTTCTCTGCGTTGCCACTCAGTTTCTAGAATCTTCTAGAATAGACAGATGGTGGTAGTACAATATTTGCATTAGCAGCCTTCGTGAGCTTGTAATGTCGTTCCTCGAGTGGCCTTCTGGCTGTTTGCGTTATGTACTTCGAGTACACGGGGATGACAAAGGAGGTACCGTGCCAGCGCGCCAAAAATGGATGAGGTGGTCTGTGCTCACAATTCTTTTTAAGCGAAAGCTGGCGAAGCCGATTTTGCAAGTGACTGTATCGAAAGCAATCACGATTATGATATTAAACCCCAAAGAGCGGTAATTCATTCCATCTATTTGCGCCGATAATGCAACTAACTCAAACACAGCAATTAGTCGCGTAGCCTGCGCAAGCCTGCCTCAAGAAGAAACTCACCTTTAGATTCTATTCTTCTTCCAGCGATTCAGTTCTCTGGATCTGCGGTTTAATACATACGTGCTACTGGTGTTCTCCAAGGCACCGACGCTTCGACTGTCTGTGCCACTTCTGGCTCCGGCTCAGGCTCATCTGCCTCTTTTACAGCACTCTTACGCTTCCAGCCATGTTTCCTCTTGCCTGTTATGACCTCTTTCGTAGTATGTGCTACTTCTGGCTCCGGCTCCGGCTCCGCATCTGGCTCATCCGCCTGCAACGCAGTACTCTTACGCTTCCGACCACGTTTTCCCTTGCCTTTCATGGCATCTTTCGCAATACGCATTGCTCGTGCCTCCTCAATGTCTTTATAACTTATTACCTTCCCCTTTCCTTTCCCTAGGACTACAGATTTAGTTGATCGACGAACTCTAGCCTTATCGTTCATACTCGTCAAGACTGAACTTCGTTCATCAAGAAGGGCACAATAGGTAATAGTTCTTTGGCTAGCATTGGCAAGCTTCTGCACATGCCTTTGTAACCGTAGTATACTTGTCTTGGTAAGTTTAGTGGTATCTTGTTTAATTAGGTTATGTAATGACATAAGAGCATCTGCTGTTACTGGCGTCACAGGCGTCTGTGGTACTTTAACTTGCTGATACAAACCTACATCTATCTTACTGGCTTTCTGGACAGCTGAATGAGACGGAGGCTTCGATGTTTTCCTTAGTACTTTGTCTAGGTCAAGCGGGAATAATCTACAGGCCGCTTACGCAGACGTGATATTTCTTTTTGTGAACGCCTTGTCTCTTGCAGAGCTGTACACCGAGGTGAAATGTTCTTTGCTGATTGTGCTCACACCTTCTTGAAATAGTCGCTTAACCTCGTCTCGATAAGCATCCTTCAGAGGTGCAAAGACTCCGACATCACACGGCCCAACCTTCATGACCATCCACATCACCGATACGACCCAGACCCAAGATCTCAATCTGACAGAAAATTGCGGGGTTTTCCCATACCAGGATATCCAGATCTCGCTAACAAATGGTACAAGGGCCTGAACCGGCAAATGAACAACCCCAGTGTGCGCAGCCATGGTCAACCATTGGCAACTGCGCCAACTATGGGTGACGCTATACTTAGACCTTAATTATAATCATATATTACTTGGGAAGTTGCTGCTTAACAACTATTAAAATCTTCTGGTCACTATAGAGAGCCTAGGGTGGAGACCTAAAAAGTTTATTTCAAAATTAAAAATATAAAAGAAGAAAAGTTGGGGTCAATTTATTGAGATTTCCAATGACCGTCAGCCGGCAATTTTGACAGCCACTCTCCGAATGTTTAATCTCGACTGCTGCACCCGGCTAATATATCTCTCGTATCCCATATTGCGGCACAAATATTACACATATAAAGATGGGTGCAACGCTTCACGGAAAAAAAAAGAAAAGAAAAGTTGAAAACACCAGAAGCCATCCAGTAGGCAGTGTTAAAATGTTGAAAATAATTATCCTAGCAATGGTGATTCGAGGGACCCTCGCCGACCCAATCATCACAGCATGGTTTCCTGACCGGTCAGGGAGTAACCAATTTGTAGATCTCGCCAAGCCCATCTACGGCTCTCTGATTGCCTCGGTATGTTCCTCCTCTAGGGGAGTTTGTGAAAGATCAAAAAAGAAAGTAGCTCACATGATGGGAAATTCAGGATGCAACGGCGACCACGCTGGCTTTCGAGTGCGTCGCCGACGATGTGGCCCCGGAGGATTGCATCGACGCGCAGGGACTCCGCTATCGAACCACCGTCACGGTCGATGCGACGCGGTTTCATGCCAAGACGACGTTCCCGATGGAGGTGCTACCGGAGTTTACGACGACCACAATGTAAGCTTTATGGAAACTTATTTGTCTTCATCTGGCAACTCCCCAACCAGTACTCCAAATCTCCCACAATATTGAGAGCTGACTATCACTTGACCCATCCAGGGCATCCTACATATTCGACTACACTAACTCCGCGAATTCAGTCGCGGGCGGATTCACCATCGAGGAGCCGGGTCTCTGCGGGAACACGCTGGTGAACAGCCAACTCCTGGGCCAGATGAGCGCGACGTATCTGCCCGTGACGCTGACAACCTTTGCCAGTCCGGAGCGGACGTACGTTGACACGGACCTGTTGAAGCATACCTACCGCATCAGTTGCCCGCCGTATACGGGGCAGACCATCACGGATTTCGAGTACGACACCGCGTCGTCGAATGAGATCTTCCCCACGACGAAGCCATCGGCGGTTGCAACGGCTGTGACTACGCTTGTAACTAGTACTGGGGCCCCTTGATCAAGGACTTTCAAAGAATCAGCTGCAATGAATGGAGTAGATTCCTTAGCATCGCATGGTCAGAATCTTCATTCCTGAATTGTGTATTTGTTCTCTTGGCTAGAGTTTTGGTCTATTGTTTGGCTGCAGTATAACTAAGACCAAAGAAAAATCAGAATGATCTGTATTTAGTACCCGATGGAGCAAATGGTGATAGAAGGCGAATATACAATGACTTTCTATATGAGTATCTTTGGCATAGAGCATGGTACAGGTTTAGCGCATAGTATGGCTCAGGAGGGGAGCAAATTATAGCACATGTTAGGATTTCGTGAACTTCTCCTTCCTGGCTAGTGCTGCCACAACTCTTGTAACCGCAAATTGTGCTAGGGAAGCGCAAACAGTGTATCTAAACCCCATCTCAAACCTGGGAGCGTCTTTCGCCGAAGAATTAAGCAGCGGGACCCAGGTATTAAACATATAACAGCTTTAGTTCTAGTACTTTTGGATTAGCCCCGATTGCCTCAATGTTAACTAGCTTTGCCGGTGCTCGTGCATTCATGTATGCTTCTGTGACTTGTCGCTTTTAAAACAGCCTCTGCGGATAGCCGTCCTAGGAACGCAGTTTGCACATTAAATTGTATATATTCGTTAATATATGCTTGAAATACCCCAGCATCCCTATGGTTCATAACTTGCTGGAGAATAGCTTGGGTAGCCGATGCTATAAGCTAGTTTAGTTACGAAAGAAATCAGAGCGCATTTCCGTAGTCGTATCTACTATTGTTCCCTAATTAAAGTCAGTCAACATATCTTCATTCAGAAGTTCAAAAAGCACCTTTAAGATTGGCCAGGTCATGAACCCAGTAAGACATGTATTTATATGGAATTCATCAAACCATAATACCTCTTGCTTGCATCATAATCGTGATGAATATCAGGCTCATATATGCGCGCTACGCTATGTCCATAGTGCCTTCGGCAATATTTTTTTTGGACAAGACATCCCTCTAAGCCACGAAGTACAGCTCCACAAACAATGGCTGACCAGCTATAAGAAGATAAAAATTAGCTACTGTGAGAGTAAGGTCCGAAAGAGTATACTTTACCCTCCATGATATGGGATCGCCATTCGAATATTTATTTTCCTGCACCATCTCTCAAGTTCTTCTCGGATGTATTGTGATGAGCCTAGTCCACCAACGAGGACGAGGTTCTCGATTTCCGGGAAACCATTAGCTACAACCGCCATAGTTTGATCCTCGACTAAACCAAGAATGGCCTTCACCACCGAGTCAAAACAACTCTTTATGTCTTCATATGATAAAATGACCTCATGGTACTTTACTTCGTACTCTGTTGGTTTTATGGTTTCTAGTTTCAGATCAGGCATCACAAGTTGTAATCGTGCCGACTTTCGATTTACGCCGACGCCGAAATCTTTCTTCTTTGATTCGAACTGGTTCATGAACCGGCTCCCAGGACCAACGCGTTCAGGCGGAAGAGACGTGAATGCAGTCCCAAATCTTTTGGATAGAAGCTTGTAAAGATTTCAATCGATATAAGTCCATCTACACTTTGCCCCTGTTATCATGGTCTTAGCAGCTGTGATAATATTTCCGTGCGAGAAGTAAAATATCGCATGCTTTTATATGATGTGGAAAGCTTACCAGAACCTACACATGCTTCGTCGATCTTGAGAACTGGATGGATTTGTCTGATCTGATACGTTGATATATCCTTATTACTTAGTAAGTAAACTCAGAAATCTCAGTTCTAGGACTCATACCACTGTACCACCACCGGGCTTGCAGTTGACGCGGTGTAGAAAAAAGTTGATCCAGTGTACAACCTGAGGCAGAATTGCCTTATTTGTATAAGCGCAATAAATTTTCTGTACACC
>QYAI01000242.1:0-28877 GCA_003988855.1 Arachnopeziza araneosa
GTGCGTAGGACTCTCTATAAAGGAGGTCCTACAGAGCACCTACATGGAAGATTGAGGAAGAACACACGGAGCACACACAGCAGAAGATTCATAGGTATAGAGAAGAGAGGATAGATTGCGTTGTTACGAATGGAGCATTGATCACACGGATTTCATTGATATCCTCTTCGTACCGATACATTGATTCATCTACTTGTTTCTTATTTGTTGTTTACGCTGGTTTTTGGGTTCTTCACGCGCGTACGTTGTGCATGTTCTGAGTTCTTTGCTCTGGTCGTTCTTCCAAAATATACTATCGAGAGCTAGCTGAGGGCCAACGAGATTCTTATTTTATTGGCTGCTCCTCTGCCCCTCGTACACTACCTACCTACCTAGCCTACAGGGTACACGTGCTACTGAATAAGTAAGCACCGTTAAGAGTAGCTATTAAAACGTATTAAAATAAACTACAAATAAATCCGTATCATATAGCCTACACGCTAGGCGTCTTATGTTTTGTATATTCAGTCTATTCTATCTTATAATATTTTATATCATTGCTCTATTTTTAGTAAGTGTAACGGCACCAGTTCGAATCAGAGCAGGAAGAGGCATATAGAAGGCGTTCCTAGTTATATTTGCTTATAGGCTAGCTACGAAAGAAAAGTAGAATATGAAAAGAGAAGAGAGAAGCAGAAAGGAGAGAAGTCTCTGTACAAAAAAGGGGCTCCGCCCCTAGCCCGAACCGGCTCCGAACCCGTGATGTTGCACAAAATGGGGTGCACTGTAAAGGTTGTTGTGGCCTCAGGCACTCACTTCACTAGCCACACTAGCTAGCAGTAGTATTTAGGAGCCACGAGCTCGCCCCTCGCTTCCTCCTTCAGAGTTTTCCCTCTCGTCCAGAGACTGATTGAGTGATATTATAAAGGTAGTCCCTCACATCGTATGCATCGGAATAATCCCTATCAATGTTGTCGAAGATAAGCAGCCAATTATCATTGCCCTCTTGAGCAAGCCAGCCCATTACTTCTCGGATAACTATATTGATGTCGACCTTACTGTCAGCAGAGTATGTCCTACTCGACTCGGAAATCTGGCCTTTTGAAATCCTGCTCGCACAACTTGCAATACTCTGCATGACGCTGTACTTGCTCCTCCCATCTAGCCAAAATACAGTACTGAACCTACGGTGATACTGCGTAGCAAACTCTACTGCTAACTGCGTCTTACCTATTCCGCCAAGCCCATAAAGCACGAATCTCTTCTGCCGACAACTCTGTCGTTCTGGTAGAAGCACTCGTTCGAGCTTTACCATCTCGACAGGGCGTCCTATGAATTCGCTCACTCACGGCACAAGTACGAATGCAGCTAGTCAAGAGGCAAATGGGAGTACGTTAACTAGTCTGAATACATTCGGAACTTATAGGCTAGCTACGAAGGAAAAGAAGAGTATGAGAAAAGAATAACTACAAGAGTGAAGTGTGCATTAATTACAGCAGACTTCTCTCCGCTCCTAGTCCGAATCAACTCTGAGTCTGCCCCTTATTCTCCCCACATCGGAAATGAGGTTCTTCCTACCCGTGCCGGCCACATGACATTTGCAACACGTGATATTTCCATTCGCTGCTTGTCACATAAGGTAAGAGATTTTTTACTACAGGCGCTTTATCATTTTACTGCTTAGAGTAATATAAAGTTATAGATATACTACAACTTATAAACTAGAATCTAGAGTATTGTGCACGTAACTTGTTAGCACGCAAATAAACTTGCAAAAGAAAATAAACAGATTAAGAAATCTTGTTTGTATCAAATACATTAAACCTAATTGCATATTTCAGCAATTAGCAGTTGCACATTTCGAAAAAAGTACCGTGATGTAAGTGAGGAAAAGAGTACGAAAAACGGAATAGACACTAAAACAAGCGACGCTAAATCGGAGTACCAATCTCCGGCAGGCTTGCTTTATAAGATTAAATAAGCTAATCAATGTCATCCTTCACACAAATCTTTGATGGTCTAACGGTTATGATTTCCGCTTGTCATTTACCAAAGTGTCAATTGCGCGGGAGATCGTAAGTAACAATTTCTCTTCCTCTGCCCGCCCCTCTTATACTAACATTTATTAGGGGGTTCGACTCCCCGTCAGAGAGATTCTCTTGAGTTCATGGCCTCCAGGGTATACCTTGGAATACCAAATTTTTTTTTTAGCAATTTTTTTTTTAGCAATTTTTTTTTTAGCAATTTTTTTTGGGGAGTCTCTGATTAATACCACATGTAATTTTTTGATTCAGTTTTTCTCTCTTTGGTTATGTACCACTACCCTGAACTCCAAAATTCCATTCAAACTGTGAAATAGACTTGATTGATCAAGATATCTTTTGTGGTTCTGAAATGTTTACATCGGAGAAAAATCTCCTAAGCGGCAGATTATCAAGACCCTTAATTATTGTTAAAAATTATGGAGAAGATATAATTTCGAATTACCTTCTAACTATGAGTCATGCCTTGGAAAAAAAATACAAAAGTTCCCTGTGTAGAGCCAACCAACGTTTCCAAGTGCTATGATTTCATTACCGTACAGTTTAACGCATGCCAATCTCAGCGTCGTCACCGTGGAGTACAGTTATCAGCGAAAGCAAGCAAATTCACAGTACATAATCTGGCATATCTTACTTTATCCTACTGCGAATTTAACATCCTGCAAATATGTCGATTTCTCTAATATAGTGTCTTGAGCTCTGCCTTGAAAGGGTCAAGCTAACTAAGCCTTAAGGACACCGTCTGGTGCTAGTTGGAAACAGAGTCTCTGATCTGCATTCGAGCGCAGCTGCTGTCAAGATTTGAACGTTGAACTTGAGGGTTTGGAATCCTTACGGACTGACGCATCAAATGTCAAAGGTTACTCTTGAAGAGATCCAAAAAACTTGAGCAGTAGCTTCTTGAGAAATCAACTATCTGAGCTTAGATTTTACTTTCAAGTGTCCCCGCTGAACTCTTAGTCAGAAAGCGCTCTAACTCTTTAACTACATATTCACTATCTTCTTTCGTCCCATCACCACCTCCAGCCAGATGGCCATACACAGATTCTATACACCGAAACGTTCCGTTAGTCAGGTGTTTTACCTCTTCTTCATTGTCCTCGGGCGGAAACAAACGATCTGTTCTGGAAGACATAACAAGACTTCTCGATCTGATTCTTCCCAAAGTTTTCCCCAAATCACCATCATCCTCAGGAAAGCATAGCGTAACATCACCCTTTTCCCACGTCCACAACAACAACAACAAATCATTCGCGTCTCCAAAACCATCCCAATTGGCATTCAAATACTCTTGCAAAGTTTTGAAGCCAGCATCTTCCCAACGCTTTTGTTTAAACCATTTATCCGACAGTGCCCAGGGACAATATACTCTATCAAATGCCCTCAATCCCTTTTTGGGTGGCTCCTTATAAAACCCATCTTGAAAATCCACAGATTCCGTGAGGGCGTACTTCAGGCCCTCCAAAAAAGACCAATTGTGCCAGCTCGTCTTCGCACTCCCAGCCAAGCACACCATGTTCTCCACAAAATCAGGGAACACTGCGCTTATATGGTACGCCTGTTGCCCACCCATGCTAAACCCAACATATGCAAACAATTTCTCGATACCCAAGCTCAGGCATAGCGCATGCTGAAATCGCACATTGTCTTCATATGTCGTACGGGGAAAATGAGGACCGTTGTATGGTTCGGCGGTGTTGCTTGGTGACGAAGATTCTCCACCACCCAAGAGACCAGCAATAATCACAAAGTATTTCGAGGGCGAGAGAACTGCGTTGGGGTGCTGGTCCGAGTACAGGAACGTACTTGTGTTTTCGAGGAACCCAGCGTAGCAAGTGGGGAGCAGGACTGCGGGGTTTGATATATCACCAAAAGTCCAATACGCCAGTTTTGCGGGGAATTGCAAGCCTGCGGGCTCTGATTGAGGTGATAGTGTAATGGTCTGCTCGAAGAACTTTGTCTCAGGCATTTTTGAAGTGCAATTGAGTGCTAATAAGACAACGAGGTGAAAATGACGTATCGAGGGGTAGCTTCGCGGATGCTGGTGTTTACGTCAAGGGAACACAATTGAGAGTATAGGTACTTTCGTGGAGCTGCGGAAGTGCTGTTTGATCGAATCTTTTGCAAGAGAGAGTCTGAATTGTAAGACGTGGGTCATGTTGAGATTCACGGCAGGATGGAGGTTTCGGAGTGAACTAGGATAAAGAAGCCCTTGCTCACTCCCCTGTGAGGCCTTTGCTACCATTTCTCCAGTACCGAGCTGTTTCTAATGAAACCTTTGTTGAGACATGAATCGCAGTACCACCCACTACATTCGGAGGTGATGGGCTTGGCACACCTGAAAGATACAGGCGAAAAAACAACCGAGCTCATAGTTATACAACACAGGGCCATAGAAGACACCAAAATAGGAGCTGTAATATTGTCGTGGTGAGAAGGACATTCAAAATTTGAATGACGAGTTATCGATCATACATAATCATATCGTCATGACTCCCTCTTGACCTCGCAGCCTTGCATGTCTTTTCCACAGGTCCGGAGCTTCAACTTATCTCTTTCCTCATTTGATGCCTTGCCTACATTGCTTGTATTTACAAGAGACATGAGGGAATTGTCCTTTGCGCTACTTGGCCACATGAAATTTTCGGGAAGTCCGCCGTCTCCCTAAACTTCTTCGCTCATAGAGCCAACTTTGTTTGGTTAGGTGTCGCATTCCTAACTCCATCATTCTACTTCTTCGCAAACCTCCCGAGCGCAGGCCCCAGCTCCTCTTTCACTCCTTCTAACCTCTTTGAGTGCTTCTCGTTCTGACTCTTCCTCAACTCCTCAATCTTCAGCCTTTTCTCATCGATAATGTTCCTGCTTCCTTTCTTCCTCAGGTACTTCCTCAAACTACTATTCTTCCCTCTTCCTCTATTTTTGATGTCCGTAATTGGATCCACTGGCGGCTTATCTAAATCTTTCTCCGCTTTCCTTTGTTCTGCTGACAGTAGATCCAAGTTACCAATGTAATCAGGATCCAATGAAATCATCTCAGGCTGCAATTTATTCAGCAGCGATCTGACCTCATTTTCTTGTCTCTGCTTGGTATTCTCGTATGGATTAACCTCGTAAGCATCGAAGTTGGGTTCTCCAGCACCTGGCACAATAATGGAAGAGAATCCAGCATCGTGAGAAACACCAAGTAGATCCTCGAAAGGACACCACCGGACTCTTTCTATTCTTCTTCCTTCACCACCCCATGCCATATACGGGCTTTGGATCTTCTCTTGATCCAGAGCATGTTTCGTGAATAATCCTCGCCAAATCGAAGTCTGCGTACCCCATCCCACAGCAGTGAGACCACGATCTGATATTGCGACAGTTGATGCTGGCTGTCGCGTAAAGTAGTTGTTAACCTCCTTAAACATTCTGATATCCCATACCGACATCTTCATATCCTGGCCGGTGGACACCATATATCTACCTTCTCTATCGACGCCAAGAGATCTAACAGGACCACGATGAGCTAACAACTTTGCTAAAGGAGTTGTGGAGTTTGGTGACCAGAGCGTGATTGTGCCATTTTGATGACCCATGTGAAGGATGGCGTTCTGTGGATTTTGCATTAAAGAGGTTGGTGATCCTAATCGGGTAGGAAGTTCTATGACCATTTGGCCGGTGGAAACATCTTGATATTTTAGATATCCGGCATTCCCCTACCTCAACGTTAGTGGGTTTCACTGATTTCAGGAACAAACTCACGACCGTAGCTAAAAGGTAGTGATATGGCAGAAATTCCATATTGGTGACCTCTATATGCTTCTTCAAGCAGTGTATTTCCACACCTGCGCGGTCATAAATGTAAACATATTTCTTTTGCGCAACAGCAAATAGCTGATTATTATGCAGCCACTTTGCATCTCTTATAGTCTCCCCAAGTTGTATTTCGCAGCCCAGTTTCCCTTCCCTCCAATCCATTGTAGCGACATGGCCTTTCCTGCCAGCCAGAAGAAGCTCCCGTCCATTTCTGGTGTAATCGCAGACATATGGCCCTAAAGCATCCAATTTCAACTCGAATCTCTTTTTTGCATTTTCGACTGGTACTTCGGTTTCTATGTCGTTTTGTCGTACCTTGTAGGTTCGTTCTAATTCGTTTTCAGGCTCCAAGAATCCGCCTTCGTTCTCGTGTAAAATCTCTGCGTCTTTGGCCCGGAGAGCAGCGGTTGTGTACTTGCTCTCAAGTGTTTTTAAATTTCCTCTAAGCTTTTTGTCTCGAATGCCATGTACTAAAACTATTAGTAGACTGATTTGCAAGCATAGAAACTGCTCACATTTTATTTTGCGACCTCTCCCATATGTTTTATCCACATCTTTCCGTCTGCGAAGCTGTCCAGAATCTGCAGTGGTGGTTGTCAGATCTAATCTCGCTCTCTCGATCGGAATTGCTCCATTGAAGTGCTTTTTCGCATCACTTGTGGGATCTTGTAACTCTATATCCATATTTGTAAGGTCTATGGCTCGTGAAATGACTTCACAAGTTCTTTTTGCGAAGGGGTAATTGAGAAAAAGTCGCGGTCGCAAATTCCGATCCTCAAGCTACTGAAAACCGTACTTTTTTTGCCAAGATTTCACGATAAGATAAGCGCACAAAAAGTTCCAAAAAGTTCCCCACCATTTACAACTCACAACCACCAAAATACTTTCAAGATTCGACATCCTGGCTTCAATACCATTCAGATTCAAAGCCGGAGGCAACGGCAATATGCCTTCAAGTGTGCAAGGTCACTCTCACAGGAGTACAACCAAAGTCAATCATAAGCCATTCAAGTCCAGAAAAGCCAGCAAGGGAGCATTGAAGGAGATTCGCAAAGGTCTGCAAGTCCAAATATCCCTAATATGATTGATCTAAGAATTCCTCAGGCAAAGTATCAGATTTAAGTCACCGAAAGACCCCTCATCAACAGATGATGTCTAAATTTGATCGGCGAAACCAAGCAAAGCAAAAGCAACAAGCTAAGCACAAGGAGCATCTTAGAGAGACGAATGTATATGCAGGCCGAGATGGAGCACCGAGAATAGTTGCTGTTATACCTTTATGCGAAGATGGAGATGCGGCTGCAGCTGTGCGACTTCTGACCGGAAGTCTAGATATTGAGGATACTGTACCGGAAGAGGGGCTTCTACGAATTGATATTGAGCGATTCAAACAAAAAATCGAATACATTGTTCTGAAACGAGAACTCATGGCTTGCTTGGATGCGGGAAGAATTGCAGACTTTGTGGTGTTCATCCTTTCCCCAGACCAAGAAGTTGACGAAGCTGGCGAACTTATAATCAGGAGTGTCGAAAGCCAAGGCTTATCCACCCTCTTCACTGCTGTACAAGGATTGGAAAAAATAGAACCAGCAAAAAGACGGCCTCAAGTACTATCTTCTCTGAAATCATACATCCACCATTTTCATCCGGAGCAAGAGAAGGTACATAATTTGGATTCGAGACAGGAATGCTCTAATCTCATGCGGTCATTGTGTACTACCACTCCCAAAGGAATTAGGTGGCGGGATGAGAGGAGTTGGATGCTTGTGGATGATGTGAACTGGCCTAAAAATGAACAGGAAAATGTCATTCTTACAGGGATAGTACGAGGGAAAGGGTTGAAAGCGGATAGGCTGGTGCAGGTTGGCGATTGGGGTGATTTCCAGATTGAGAAAATCGCAGCTGCACCACTCAATCTGAAGAAAAGAAGATCAGATGAAATGACAGTAGATGAGATCGAGACAGAGAACGTTCTTGAAATACCGACCGTAGAGCAAGATGACCTTGCGGAGCTGGCTCCAGAAGAGATACTCATGGAAGATGATGCTGGTATGGCAATGTCAGTTGCAACAACCGAGAAAAGAGGTGTACTCCTAGATGACCATCACTACTTTTCAGATGATGAAACACATATACCAGCGGCCCCGAAACGATTACCAAAAGGGACATCAGCATATCAAGCTGCCTGGTATTTGGGAGATACTTTCTCTGATTCTGGATCAGATTATGAGGATATTGACGAGGAGGGAGATATGGCAATGGACACACCCGCCCTTCCGCAAGATGGGCTCGAAGGATTTGCACCACGTGAACCGACAGAAGCAGCATTGACAGAGTATCCGCAGTCTGAGATGTTCCTTGATCCTACACCGGATGACGAGGCCGAGGTAGAGCAACTTGCAGCCTTTCGAAACCGCAAAAAGGACGAAGCAGAGGCTGATCGCGAATTTCCTGACGAGATCGAACTTCATCCACATGTTCTTGCAAGAGAGAGATTGGAACGGTATCGTGGTTTGAAAAGTCTACGAACAAGTCCTTGGGAAGAAGCTGAGGATAAAGCTCATGAACCAGAGGAATGGCGAAGACTGCTTCAAGTACCTGATTACAAATCTGCTCGAAGTCAAGTAACTAGGGAAGCTTTGGTAGGAGGAGTACCTGTCGGGACTCGAGTTCACATACACCTTCGCAATGTTCCGATTTCACTCAAGTCATCATACAATCCTACGCATCCCATCAACCTTTTCTCGTTACTCCGCCATGAACACAAGCGAGCAGTGGTAAACTTCAACATGAACCTCAGTTCTGATTATCCTGAGCCTATTAAATCAAAAACAGAGATAATCATGCAATGTGGACCCCGACGCCTAGTCATCAATCCTTTGTTCTCACAAGGAGGAAATACTTCGAACGATGTACACAAATTTGATCGTTTTCTTCACCCAGGACGATCAGCTGTCGCTACTTTTATTGCTCCAATGACTTGGGGTTCAGTACCTACACTCTTCTTCAAGCGCATCATCCCAGACGTTTCAACACCAGAGTCTAAACTTCCACTCACACTATTAGGAACGGGCACATCACTACCCCCTTCCTCATCTAGAGTTATTGCTAAACGCATAATCCTTACGGGCCATCCTTACAAGATTCACAAGAAGCTCGTTACTATACGGTATATGTTCTTCAATCGTGAAGACGTTGAATGGTTCAAGGCATTGCAACTGTGGACCAAAAGAGGACGGAGTGGATATATCAAGGAAAGTCTGGGTACGCATGGCTATTTCAAGGCTACTTTCGATGGAAAGATCAATCCTCAAGACTCGGTTGGGGTTAGTTTGTATAAGAGAATGTGGCCTCGGAACTCGAGGGCTTGGAATCCGAATCTAGAGGGAGAACAGGAACAGAAGGATGTTCCTATGGATGTTGATGACGGAGTTGCTGTCTAAAAATGGCTTCTTTACAGAGTACGTGAAATGTGAAACGATGGAATGGTAGACGAACAGCAGATTTTAAGAATTGCCCCCATCTTGTCACCTTGTGGCCTTAGGTCAACGTTTTTCAGGTGACTCAAGGTTGCCTACCTGATGTGCTTGCTCCCGAAAACAGCCCCTCAGCGATGTTGAAAGGCTGAAAAGGGGGATTCTCGCTAAATTGAGCCTCGAGAAAGATTCCTTCCTCGAAATCTGCTATAAACCGAAAAGTGAATTCAAGTCACGCAGAAGACCTGAATTGAATTGATCTTTTGTTGCAGATCGCACTTGTCCCTGCCCTGACATCCAGGCACAAAACGGAATTCTGCAGAAGTTTGAGCCTGAAGTTTTGGCAAGGCCGCACGAGGCACAACAACGTCATTTTGAATATTCTGCCCATAGCCACCAGCTAAAAAATACGATAAATAGAGGGAATCTCCCAACCACTTTCACTAGTTATACGCTCGTTCACTTGATTAACCATGCCCCAACTACCTCCTACACCGACTGCGATGCTCGTTGGAACGGCGATCGTCGCGTTGTTGAGTGGGTATATGATTGGGATCGCGTCCTCTCTTGGTTTCTTCCCCATCCCATTCGCGCAAAAGCCAGAGAAAGTGCGAGGAATCTCCAATTACGACGATGAAGAAGAGAGCGAGGAAGAGGATATAGATGAGTCTATTCTTGATCATGCGCCCAACTGGTCAAATGGATTAGAGGCCGATAAGAGGGACGGATTGCGCGCAACTGCTGCAAAGACGAAGGAGACGCAAGAGGACAAGGCCCCAGACTTGGAGAGTAGTAATGAAGAATGTAAAATGATTCTCGTCGTGCGAACTGATTTGGGCATGACTAAAGGTAATGGTGTTTCTAAGAATTCTTTCGGATTGACTTTAATGATATCTAGGGAAAATTGCAGCACAAGCTGGGCATGCTACACTAGCATGCTATAAACACCTCTTGCGCCAAAATCCGAAGTCACCTCTTTTACGGCGGTGGGAAAGAGGAGGACAAGCAAAAGTTGCCGTGCAAACGAAAGGGAAGGACGAGTTGTTGACATTACAGGCCAAAGCACGAAGCTTGGGGTTGGTTGCAGAGGTTATTGCCGACGCAGGTCGAACCCAGATCGACCCCGGGAGTCTTACAGTGCTTGGAATCGGGCCTGGTCCTATAAGTATTATGAACCAGGTTACTGGCGGTTTGAAGCTTTTGTAGAGCTTGGGAAAATGCAACCATTGCTGGCGTTATTGGGAGCTCTGGGAGCCCGGAAAGCATGTCAAAAGCGAGCATTGCTACACAAACGAATATCATGGTAGAGATGAATTCAGTTCGTCTCTTGGAGCTCTTCAGCTTCTATCTCAGCTGATTATCCGCATTTCGATTAATACTTAACTTTACTTGGAGCAAATACTGCCTCCACACCACTCTAACTCACTTCTGGAGACACATTCGCGGCTGATCCAATGGATTGCTGGCAAACTTCTTTTCAATTCTTTTGTTGCATTTCGACGTTCGTGTTACATTGCTTAGTGGCAACTGAGCGGTCTGGAATCATCTAGCTTTACCCTTGCCACTGGTGGATATCACTAAGCCATTCTTAATTCCGAGCAATGTCTCTCATTTTGTTTTTTCCGCGTGGTTTTTACAGTGATGTATTTGCAAGTTGATTGCTGGTCTTGTCACAGACTTTAAACGATCTTCGAATGGAGCGAAGAGACTTGAGTATTTGCAAATATTTGACGAGCCTTCCTCCGATTTCTTTTATTGCATCTTTAATCTCTCTGTTCGATGCACAGGCTCCTGTCTTGTAACTTGGCATGTATTTGCTACTTAGACAAATGATGCTACCAGTGTCCTCGTGGTTCCAATCACCATAGGTGATCAAATCTGTATAGCCAGGAAATCCGACAATCATATTGCAAACCTCGGGACTCTAGCAGATGTCTTGGCAATTGGTTGTATGCTGTAAGTAACATACTGTCGCATAAACAGGCTCGAAAGATGAGATGTTGAATAGGGAGGGTGGCGAGAAAGCAATGCATGTCCTATTGAGCGGGACCCTGAGCGTGAAACACTCGCCGCGCAATTGGGTAGTGTGCGTGCTACGACCTGGGGATATTAGACTGGGAGATAAGCAGAGGAGAATTGCGAAAGGGACATACAGTGCCTGTTGTTGTCTGTCGGGACTCTAGGCTTAAAACAGTTGGTGACGCAATAGCTGCCGACATGAGGCTTGATATTTCGAACTTCATCTTGAATTCTTTGTTACACGTGATCTTGAATATCCCCAGTGTACTAGGCTATCTTCCTGGAGTTAGGAAATCGAGATAGGAACTGCATCTATACATCTTATCTCAACCTAGAAGTTTGACGTCCAAATGCAAATTATTTTCACGTCAGATTGACGGTAATCTGATCTTACAGCGCCACTCTCTCGACTGCGGCGCTCCATTTATGAGTTTACTTGTGATGTAATCAATATAGTATGTGCAGGCATACAAACGAACGGTAACCTGCATCTGAACTTAAGAATACCGATTGGTCATATGGTAGCTACGAAAACAGAGACTTGAAAACTCGGCATCCGTACGAGGCGATGAACACAAACACGTCAGAAAAGGATTGAGCGTAGTCATGGTGACCAGCCATCATGACCGAAAATAGTTGAGATGGGCCACTCTTATCGCAAAGTGAGTATTCTATCGTGCAGTCTTTCAGTTAGGGCAACCAATCGAGGATTTGGGTAAGATGAGAATTTTGAGTGATGAGTGATTGTTATGAAGAATCGATTACTCCTGTTATGTTCCAACTAAGATTACCAGAGATCAGGGATAATTCTACCGTATCCTCATCTTCAACAAAGCTACCCTCACCTTCTACCCGTATTTCACCTTCCTCTCTTCCCCAAATACAGCTATCTCCTTCTCAACAGCAAGAAGGATAGCATGAATAACTTAAATCAAGACGAACCATGCTGGCTGCCGTTTCAGAAGACTGAGTCCTGAACTCAGCAAGAGAGATCTTTCCTGGTCTTGGTGAGTACGTTGGTGAGCGACAAGAGAGGCAGCTCTCCTAGCAAGCGACTTCTCTATTTACCTTTTTGGATGATCTAGAGCTTCTCCAGTGGGCAATCCGTGCTCTTGCTGGCACTAGCAAAGGCGGTTTCGTGTGGAGAAGGAGGCTACTGGACGTGCTCTTTAGTCCTTGATTGGAGCTATACATGGATGGATTTGAAGAGAATACTCCTCGTTGGACTGAGCCGAATTCCAAGTTCATGTTGGATGGGTTGTTTCTTGATATAAATAGCTACGACGTGACAGGGAGTAGCATTAAACTAGTTGAGTGACGAGTAAGAAGCAAAAGATAGAGCCTCACTTGGATGGTAAACTTCAGGGAGACCAGTCTGAGAGGATGCAAGACGTCAATTTTATTCTAGAAAGGAATGGTTTTACATCAAGACATTCTATAAGTCTAGGCAATCTGCCATCAAATGATCCCATATCCAAACAACGACCTACGGCTTCACGGCATGGATAGCAGCAGCGAGTCTCTTGACATTTCCGGTAGTAATACCAGCCACTGATATTCTACCGTCCTTGGTTGCGTAAACGGAGTGCTGATGATTATTAGCTAGATCTTAGGGATTCAGAACAAACTCACCTCCTTGGCTAATTTATCCATCTGCTCTGGAGTTAAACCAGTGTATGCGAACATACCAATCTGGCTGGTGATGTGGCTCCAATCATGTTTGCTTCCCAAGTTCTCAAGCTCTTTCTTCAACAATGCACGCATAGTGATGATTCGATCAGCCATATCCTTAACCTCGCCCAACCATTGCTTATTCAATCCCTCGTCGTTAAGGATCTGAGATGCAATACGAGCTCCATGAACTGGAGGATTGGAGTAGAGAGGTCGGACAAGAATCTTGATTTGCGAATCCACACGCTTCTTCTCTTCCGCATCCGCGCAGACAACGGAGAAGGCACCAACACGTTCACCATAGAGACCCATATTCTTGGCAAATGATTGAGCAAGGCAGACGTTGTGTCCTTCAGCAACAAAGTGGCGGACTGCGAAAGCATCTTTGTCAGTATCACCTGAAGCAAAACCCTGGTATGCCATATCAAAGAAAGCGTAATGTCCACCAGACTTTACTGCCTCGCTGATCTCCTTCCATTGTTCGGGTGTGGGATCGACACCGGTAGGGTTGTGAGCGCATGCATGGAGGAGGAATATGCTGCCTTTAGGTGCGCCCTTGATATCTGCTACCATGCCATCGAAATCAAGACCAATGGTATCTTTGTTGTAATATCTGTACTTCTCAACTTCCAAACCAGAATCCTTAAAGACAGCAGAATGGTTTGCCCAAGATGGAGTAGGGATATATATCTTCTTTGCGCCTGGATAGAATCGCTCGAGGAATGCCCCGCCAATTCTGAGAGCACCAGTCCCTGAAATGGATTGTGTGATGGCCAGACGATCAAGAGCGCTAGAGTCGGTACCGTATGCAAGTAATGCAGCCGCCTTGACAAATTCTGGGACACCTGTAATGCCTGCGTACTCTTTGTTCAATCGGTCTGCCACCACTTTATCTTCTGCTGTTCGGACGGAGGGAAGGACGTATGGCTTTCCTTGGTCATCTCGGTATGCGCCAACACCTAGAAAAACATTAAAACTACTCAATTGTACTTGGATTAACTTTGCATACCAAGATTGATCTTCTCTTTTAAGGAATCGGCCTTGAAAGCTTCGGTGATACCTATGCTGTTGTTAAAAAAGCAATTCTGAAAGGTTTGCAACTGAGACATACCCAGAATGGCCTGTCAAGAAGTAGAAATATCAGCGTAAAGGTACGGTATATTGGCGGGCAGATGAACTTACATCCTAAACTACAATTAGTATCTTTCATGAAATTGAGAGCGCATCAACTCACAGGTGGTCCTTGGGGGACATTGGCCCATGTTGAAGCTTGGCGAGTCGCGAGGAAGCTCTTTGAAACTACTCCACGAGCTTGTCTGCTCGCAATTCTGGCAGTAGATAGAATGACAGTAGAAGACATGTTTGGAGGAAATGCAAAGGAGGGAGGGAATTTTTATTGAGGAGACTCGAGGTCTTTAGGAACTCAGGTGAGCTGTTGTTTTCTTCTTCCAGCCCCAGAAAACTTTAGCGTGGGATTTATTACTAGCGTCTGGGGAAACATCGGAGCAAACCGGACCCTGATCATGTCATCTCCGCTCCTGTCAATGGAAAGCTTCATTTTCATCTCAAATGGGTGGAATTGAATTCCATGTCACAATATGCGTACACAGTTTGTCAAGAGTTTGGTTGCGATTACGACTTAGGACGTCCTATTTTTGATCAATCTAAACGGATTTGTTTAAAGCACTTTTAACTCTTTGCAGTAAATGGATTTCTCTATATGGTGTTACTAACTCAGTTTATATTCTCTTACACGTCTCCAGATATATATTGACAACTTCTTGTCCCTGCAGCATGTGGCATATTTGCGACGGATAAACTTTTTTCCTGGGTAATCGACTACCAATATACACAAAAGGTGAAGTGAAGCCTATATTCATTCGAATAATGACTCAGATATTGCCCGACCGAAGAAATGGGGAGATGTTATACGCTCACACGATTATCAGTATGTTTTGGTGTTGCAACACAGTTGCTTGGTTCTTCAGTGATCACCGAAACCCACCACAGTGCCAAGAAATCTCGAGCATGCTCTTGGTGCTAAAACTGGACCTTTGATTCTTAAGAGAGAAGAAAATGGAAATAGAAGATAGAATAATATTAAATTAAATAGTCGAGATCCGCGGAAGACAACGACTTGTCTGTATTGAAGAGAGTTTGATGCAGGCTAATAAAAAGGTGCAGCATTGATACAGTTGATAGGAAGAAACTCGAATGACGTGAGCTTTCATGGCTTGATTTTGCAAACACTTTTATCTTTGCACTGAAATTGTACAGTAACGCTGGAAAGAGACAATATAGTTTTGAAACAGGAACATAGGCCACTTTGATAGGATGAGGTTTGAGAAAGGGAATTTGACCCGAGGTGTTCAACACAAAAGGGTCAAGGCACGCTTTGAGGTGGCCATGACAAGCTAGTAGTTGACTAAAGCGAGTGTGGATAACAAGTAAAGCCCCATTCATGTTCTGGGTAGAGAAAGAGATGCAGGTACGCAGGTAATCGCAGGTATGCAGGTAATCGTAATTCAACATGGATTCAAATGGAGTAGTAAAGCTTCAAGATGGATGGAAACCTAAAGATAGAGGCAGATACAATAAGGAGCCATGGAAGAAAATTGAACTAGCTCTTTGAGGGAAATGAGGGTTGAACGGCTGGCTTGCAAGGTCAAAGCAAGCGGCATGCATGATTACCGAGAGAAGCCAAGAAGAAATCAAGACGCCATGCATTCTCTATTTGTCTCTATTGGTGCGCCACTGTCTAAGTTTGGGCTCTCGATGGACGGAAAGGTGCTGATTTCACGGGATTAGAGAAAAGCAAAGCCTCCTAGGCAGGTGTGTCCTTGTCCACCTCTACATGTCTCGTGGAGACACAAAGCGCGCTCTTTGATTCGCCAATCTCTATCTTGCCACACCAATAGAGAGGATGGCTACACTGCACGCTCAGCATGGCACAGGACAGAGAGCAGCGCGGCCTCAGCTCTTTGGTCGAGCGTGGAACTTCTGACGTCTTAGATGCGGAGTGTCCAGTGTCCAGTGTCCAGTGTCCAGTGTCTTCTCTAGAGCACATGACGGCCGCACTCAGAGTCGCAAATTCCGCCCAATTTGGCGGCCACGCCGACGTCGAGATCTGCTGCACACGACGCCCACTTGGGCAGGAGGTTGGTAGGAGGCTTGTGGTGGTGGCGGAAGTGACTTTGCGGGGAAGCGCTGTGGGGTTTTGGGGTTTTGGGGTTTTGGCGTCCAGTCTGTGCTCCGAGGCTTCTTTTTCTTCTCTCCTCCTAGTTTTCCCTCCTCCTCCTCCTCTCTCTGCTCTCCTCCTTACCGTGCCGATGCCGATGCAGATGCAGACGCAGACGCAGACGAATTCAAACCGGACGAGCGAGTGGGAGATAGGCTTCTCTCGAACATGGATTATCGTTGACTTACATGCAGGCTGATCCATCTACCGGTATGAAGCTGGAAGGGATCACCTTCTCGGTCCTGTACGACGGCCCCTTAGTCAGTTTCTTAATCACCTCTCCCTGCTTCGTGGCTTCTGGGCCTGCACCATTCCGTCCAAACAGCATCTCCGGCCACTCCTCCCCCCTCCTCACGCCCAAGACTGCCATTCGCGCACCGGGAAGCAGTCTGCAGTCATCCAATCAAGCTGACGTTGGCCTTGAGCAGCGCGGACATGGTTCTCGATCGACGATAGCGTCGATATATCTTTCGTCCCATGAGTCTTGTGCTGCGTGTGCAAAAAGGAGGCGATGAGAAACGCCAACCGCGGTCTTTTTCTTCTACCAGGTGAGGGGTTACACTCGAGATCTCGGCCTTCGCTCCTGCATATAGTTCTGATCGCGTTCCTCGTCGGAACTTCCAAACGATTTCTCATCAGTCCATCAGCCTCTCTCTATCCTTCCCCGGCCAAACTCGACGCCTTGATATAACAGGCGCATTGACAACGAAAGCATGAGTGAAGGCGCTTCCAACTCCAGCGCTCAGGCTGATGGAGAAAAAACCCCTCCGACTCAACATGTCGAACATATCGCTACCCACGACAGAGTCCCAGGCCATACCAATTACTATGAGAAGGATGGCCTCAGAACCTATGGCGATGGCGAGGACCATGATCATGAACCTCCGGTAATATCTTGTAATGTTTGATAGGATTCCTGCTCATTCCCCACAGATGTCCTTCAGAAGGGTAATGTCCTTGATTGCCATGGCCTTCATCTGGACTGGCTCACAGATTCCCGTTTACATATTTGGTACAATCATTCACTCAGATGCCGAAGCTTCAGCTAATTGGAAAAGGTGGCATTCCTCCATATATTTATGGAGACATTGGCGGAGCTGATCGGTAAGAAACAATCTCGAGAGATGGAAACAAAATCCTAACAATTGCCTAGGTGGATTTGGTTTGTCCTTGCAAACCTGCTCGCACTTGCAGCTGTCTGCCCCTTCGTTGGCTCTCTATCAGATCTACTAGGTCGAAGAAATGTGGCCTTGGTCGGAACTCTGTTCATTATCGTTGGCATGGTTGTTGCTTCTACAGCCAAAGTCATGAATACATTTATTGGTAAGACTCCATTCAGTCAATGGCTTGCAACTCCCTAATCTTCCCAGGTGGAATGGCCATTGCAGGTGTAGGCGCTGGAATTTCTGAACTCACTGCCTTGGCCGCAACATCCGAGCTTGCCCCAACAGCCAAGCGTGGCAAATACGTCGCCGTCTTGATTTTCACCATTCTTCCATTCTGCCCATCGGTTCTATGGGGTCAACTTATCGCATCTCATGCTGGATGGAGATGGTGCGGCTTACTCTGCGGTTTATGGGTCTCCATCGGATTCTTCCTCACTCTGATCTTCTACTTCCCACCACCTCGAGTCAATTCCATGGGCTTGTCAAGAAAAGAAATTATCTCTCAAATTGATTTTGTTGGGGGTTTCTTGAGCATTGTGGGCATGATTCTATTCATGGCTGGAATGCAGTGGGGTGGCTATCAGGTTAGATTATTTTCCTGCACTGTCATCATGCTTGCTGACTCTTCATAGTACAAATGGACAACAGCTCACGTCCTCGCACCCCTCCTCATTGGCGCTGGATTCCTAGTCGCCTTCGTATTCTGGGAAATGTATGGCGCAAAATATCCCATGTTCCCCGCTCGGCTGAAGCAAGCACCTCGCATTCTCGCCCTCACATTAGTCATTACTTTCATCTCTGGCGCTAATTTCTTCTCCATCATCATGTTCTGGCCTACTCAAGCATTCAACGTTTACGGCCATGACCCCGTTGGGGTCGGAATTCGTGGTCTCCCTGTTGGATTCTCGATTCTGGCTGGTGCTGTCATCGTGCTCTGGTGTTTGTCGGTATTCAGAGGTAGGAACAAGGAACTCATGATTGGCTCCTCCATTCTCATGACTGCTGGCTGTGGCGCTCTCGCTTGTGCTACACCATTTAACATGCATACTCTCTGGGGTTTACTTGTTCTCGCGGGCTTAGGAATCGGAGGCATTGTCGTCCCGGCCTCAATCATCACCACTATTATCTGCCCAGATGATCTTATTGCAACCAGTTAGTCTCCCTAATTCCTTTTCATCCAGAAAACTAACACACTTAGTCACGGCTCTCACTCTTGCCATCCGCGTCATCGGTGGCTCAGTAGGATACTGCATCTACTACAACGTATTCGTGAACAAATTCATTCCCCGAGCAACCTACTACATCGGTGGCGTAATGGAATTAGAACTGAATATCACCAACCCAAAACTGATCGGTGCGGCTATCCAATACACGGCGGCCTCTCTTCTTCCAGCTCTAGAGACAATCCCTGGTATTGCGGGTAATAAGGTAGCGTATGACGCGGTGGTTGCTGCTGGGCAGTTGGCTTATGCTGAGAGTTACAAATATGTCTACTATACGAGCATAGCGTTTGGAGGGGTGAGCATCATCGCGGCTTGCTTCTTGGGCGATATTGGGAAGTATATGGACGATCACGTTGCTGTTGTGATGCGCTAAGTGCTAGTTGAACTTTTGTACTTAATAACTTGTTAGGGTGCGTAGGTGGGAACGCAGTGCAAGCTTTACTTTTGATTCATTCTTTGACACATCCATAAATGCGCTAGACACTTCCGTACGTGATTTTGTTTTCAAGCCATTCTCCAACGCCATCTACTCGACCTACTAGGGCGTTCTGAATCTCTTGTATGATGACAGCACAGCATTATTATGATTACAAACCAAGCAGCGCCGAATTTCTTTGTTCGGAAGAGAGAGCGATGAGCGAGGTAAAAGTGGGAGCACAGCTGACCGTCCTGCTAACATCAACGTCTAAACTCCAAACACATCGGGGAGGGAAGCGAAGAAGAGTGAAACCAAAGATTGTGGTCTAGTGGCCGCCGAGTTCTGCAAGTACGGGGAGTTCAGAACATTCAAATGGGCGGAGAACAAGTTGGCCATAGAAGGATCCGGCGGGAAGCGATGGAGACAAGACAAACACCAGATACTCAATGGAATTGGCTTGATCAATCTAAATGTTTCTCTTCAAGATTAACAAAGTTCGTACTTTGGCGAATGCGATACTCTATCATTGGTCTCGGTATGATTGATAGGTAGGTGGGTGAGATGAGTATCGCTTTTCTAGAGAGAAAAGACATCATTTCCTGATTGACTCTGCCCCTCGCCTAGTTAATACCCACCCCTCAACCTGTCCACATCTCTCCTCACCTCTTCAACTTCAGTCTTCAATTCCCCATACTTCTCGGCAATCTTCCTCATCACCCTTTCCTTCTCCTCTCCGCCTTCCCCAGCACTTCTCCCAACCCCATAGCCCCAAAGCTTCCTCTCATTCTCTCTCTTCCTTTCCTTCAGACGCTCTCTAGCATCCTGCAAGGAATACAAATACGTCTCCAATGCACTCTTCACCTGATCCGTGTACACCATCTTCTCGCCTTTCGCTTTCTTCTCTTTGATCTCCAACTCAATTTTTTGAGCTCTCAAGCTCAGATATTCGCTCCTTGCTCGAATGTTTCGTGCCACAGCGCCGTGTATCGTTTGCTCCAGGTGAAGGATGGCTAATGTGCTAGCTAGATGGTAGAGGCTTAGCAACATGCCGGTTTTATTGACTAAACCCAGACGCCGACCTTCAAGATCCTGCTTCTGGGAAGAGATTGATAGCTGGATGGCCTGCACGGCAGGAACAAGTTTGGGTATTGAGCGGTGGAGGAAAGAAGCGTTAGTCGTTGGGAACTGGACGCGTGTAAGAGCGGAAGCTCGTGTGAGAAGATGCGAGGAGATCAGAGAAGAGAGTTGTGGGAGGCGTGTGGATAGGGAGAGCCATTGGGTTGTGTTTTCAAGCAGCTGGGTAGCGGATGGCTGTGGGGGAGGAGAGTTGAGGCGTGCAGAGAGAAGGATGATTAACTCAACGAGTTCATGCGGTAGACTCGCGGTGGAGGACTTGGATTTGGAGGTTGCGCTGGATGAAATAGGAGGAGATATATCGACATCTTGGAGGGCAGATTTGATTATTTGGAATTTGGTGGCACTGATACGCGCTGTATAGAGAGCCTGGGGAGGTTAGTCAAAAAAGAGGGTTGGGTGACAAGGAAGTAGGACCTCCTTCACAGCATCGCGCTCTTTCTGTGTAGGACAGTTCTTGGTTGAGCCATTTGAGTTTAAGATATTTTTGGAGAGTGAAGCGTGAAGAATCGCAAATTTCGGGTTGTTTTGCAACAACGATTCTTCAATTGGAGGCAGCATGTTGCAGTTGGAATGTTGTTGTTGTTTTGGCGAGGCTGTGAAAGTTGACGAGGCTGAATCTCCCCTCATCTACTAAGGCTGAACCTCAAATATCCTACCACCAACCCCTACTATGAAACAATAATGGCAAAAACTCTGATTTTATCACAGGATCGACTCGTATCCAAATCTATAGAGTTTAAGTCTAAGAACACTACAACGAGCACGCTATCAGGTCTATGCTCAGAACATGGGGCAACCAAAGCTGATAAATATGCAACTCAAACGTTCAGATTCCCTAGATTCTCCGAAATTCCAAGAGAGATTCGAGATTTGATATGGGAAGCTACTCTTCCCGATGCTCGAATAATCGAAGCCTTTGCTAAAGGTCCATACAATCATGGTGGCCTGGCTTATCGTCTTCCCCCTCTCGACTGTAAGCCTCATTTATTTGCATGTCAAAACTCACATCCGACAAGTGGCAAATGGCAGAAAGCTGGCCGAGAAGATTCACAAGATAAATATCTCAATCCAGCACTCTCAATATGCCGAGAATCTCGTGAATTAGCCTTGAGAAATTACGCCTGGTGTTTCTCCGGTAGATCGCTCCAAAAGACCAAGACAGGCGCTCATGGGATAGTGGGATGGTACCCTGCTGCAAACTATGGACCCCAGGATCTTGTTTCAGCCAAATAGAGACACAATCTACCTACGAGCTACAAAGATATTACCGCTCTGTGATATGGAACTCGCCATTATTTCAGCCTTCGCTGACGAGCTGGACTGCTCCAGTATCAAAACTGTAGCTATCGATGCCAAATTATTTCAAGATGTGGCTCTTTTCGTTGCATTATTCCAGGGCAACTACCAAAACCGACCACCGCTTTTAAACGGCCTGAAAGAGGTCTTGGTCATCGCAGAAAGGTGCAAGCCTACTAGAAGTCAGCAAGGGAAGCCTTCGAGGAAATTTTGAACATCGTACTTCTATCTGGAAGGCAATATTTGAAACCAATACAACAATCACGCCAGTTCCAACTTTTAGTTAGGTAGATGAGTCCATGTTTCCTGTTGAGGCTGGAGAGCAGTCACCGACATTTAATTTCAACATGTTCGTTAGAGATTTAGTACTTAGGGAACGAGATATTGATTAGGAGAAGCTAAATAGTAGAGCAGACGTTCCCAGTTATAAAAATATCTCTCACTCTTGGGATTATCTCGCCTCTCAAACTTTGTGGTTATTATATCCGCGTCCTAAAAATCTCTTCGTCTGATTTGATGGTTTCTCAATTTGCGCCTCGACTTCCGCTGGAACTACGCATGCAAGAAATGAGAATCAGTTTTTCTACAGTATCCTTGTTCGCTTTTGTTTTTATTCCTAACACTGGTTTTAATTCCTGCCGAGATGTTTCTTTCGTTCGGAATACTAAAAGCATGTACTATTCATGTCAAAGATTTCTCAGATCTTAGAACTAGCTCACCTCTCACAATATTTGGATATTCAGCATGTACTTGTCATTGAAATCAAAATTTCAAAAGCCTTAAATGGTGAATTCTTTCCTCTGAGACTAGTACCTCGAGTACCAGCAGCCGATCATTCATATACACTACACTGACAGGAGTAAGTGGTGCAACAGTTACACCTACTTCCTTTTATGCTTCATGCTATCAGATATACAATTCCTTTCTCCGCAGCACATCAAGTTGGCATCTTTGGCTCGAATATCAACAAGTTGGAAATGTCCAGACACCGCCTCACGAGGAAAGCAAAATACTTGGGTACAATTGATACCATATATATTAAGAGATTTAACATTTTTTTTCGAAAGTCATTAAATTGTTAAAATATTCAAAATATTTCGGAAAGATATTTTAATTTACTAAAATTGTATCTAAAACTTGCCAATAAAATACATCCTTTCCATCACTATATAAACAGCATGAATCCTTACAAACTAGCCTTGTTAGATTTCATCAGCCTCTGGGAAACGACTGAGTTCCACGTCCATACTACTCCGAGCAATAAAAATCGTGGCTAGCAACCCCAGACCTGCGATTCCTGTCAGAACCTCGAAGACGCCATCAGAACCATAAACATAAGCGCTGATAATCTTCTCTCGCATCACGGATCCCACTGGCATGGCCTGCAAGATCGATACGTAACCTGCTGCATCCGCAGCAATGGCAGTCGGAAGTCCTACGCTCTTCAGTTTTGTGGCCATGAGATTCTGCAGCGTTGTTGCACCTATAGTGACTCCGAAGGCAAATCCCAAAGTCCGGAAGAACGTATACATAGAAGCCGCATATGCAACATCGTTTACTGTAGAGGCTGCTTGGGCTGCTACGAGTAATGCGTTGAACAAGATGCCGTGGCCTAGACCCACAACGCTGAGAATAGCCACCCATGCGACCGTATCTGTATGCTCATGAAGAAGGATGGCTACGCCGCTCGCGGTAATGGTAACTACCCAGCCAAGCCACAAAGCCCAGCGATACCGACCGAGCTTTGATATGATAAAAGCCACGATCACGCTGGATGGCATGAGGGCTACAGACACGGGCAAAAGACCAAGACCATTCCTAACAGGAGAGAGGCCTTTTGCGGACTGCAGATAGACAGAAACGTAGTAGAGCTCACCATACATCTATAGAATTGTCAGTAAGTGAAATTCTACGCAAAGTTACGGAATTGGGGAGGAATTAAAAGGAGATAGTGATCTTACGAGAATACCTTGAACCAATGTGGCACCATATACGGCCAATGATGACCTACTCTTCAAAGTTGACAGTCTTAAAAATGGATTCTGAGTTCCATATCTTTCCCAAACTCCAGTTACAATGATACCAGCAAGACCAAAGGATAGAGGAACCAAAGTATGATAACTGTCCCAGGCAAATTGAACCCCGCCCCAAGAGATAGCAATCAAAAAACTCGTCAGACTTGAAATAAATAAGAACCCGCCAACAAAATCGAATGAATGAAGCTTTAGTTCGCCTCTTTGGAGGTCTAAGAATGCGAACAGCATTATACCTGAAATTGCGCAGAGCGGGAAGTTAATATAGAATACCCCCCTCCATCCAGTATGACCTGTATGCTCAACAAACAGACCTCCGATCAGCGGCCCAAGAATAGTTCCTAGTGCAATTGACACTTGAATGATGGCAGCGTATCTAGGTCGTTGGCGCAGTGGCACTAGATCACATAAAACAATCATCGACACGGGGATGAGTCCACCTCCTCCAATACCCTGGATCACACGACCAGCCAGTATAGTTGTTATATTCTGAGCTACTCCACCGACAATGGAGCCGATCAGGAACAAGAATAAGGAAGCCAACAGCACTCTCTTCCTACCAAATATATCAGAGAGCGAGGCGTTGATCGGTTGAAAGGCTGCACAAGGGAGCAAGTAAGCGCTTCCTACCCAAAAGGTGCTTGTGGCATCGCCATGAAGTTCCTTGGCGATAACCTTTCAATCCAGAGATTAGGAAAAAGCTATTACTTGTTGGGATTGGATAATACAACTTACCGGAAGTATAGGTACGAAGATAGTTGAATCCAATGAGACCATCAGACAGATGACAGATAAGCACAGCAAACCTAGAATCTCTTTCCTACTTGCTACCCACTCTGGTGGTATGTCGTCAGCAACAAGTGTATCCTTGGACTCATTGTTTCCGATATTTTCTGGGATATTTTCGATATCGATTTCAGCCATCGCAGTGATTACAACAGAGTATTATCTTTACAGAGAAGTTAAAATAAAATGTGTAGAAGCAGTGTAAATGTAATGATCAGTGAAAGGGAACCCCGTTTATTTAAAGATGAAGGATTGATAAACTAGTCGCTTTGAAATCTCAGCGCCTCAACTTTAAAACCTTACAATGGTGTACAAGTACTTGTTGGGCCGGACTATGGAGTATTGAGTGCAAAGTACCTGGAATATAGGGCCTTTAGCTCTAAATTATCGATAACTTTCAAAGCCTGTAGATTTTCTTATCTATCCCTGCTTGGATACTACTGTCGCTATTCTCTAGTCACCACGGCGATGGGTCACATCAAACCTTGACCTATCAAAGCAAATACTCCGATAGATTCTACGTTAATTGGCTGGAAGTAGAATTTGATCTTCTGCAAGTCTTGGAAATCATTTCTCCGATCAGAAGAGTATGTGGGACAAGAATTATTACTTTGGCTGTCTATAACGATCAGGTCGATCACCGGTATTTTCACTCAAGAATGTTGACTGTCTCCTGACCCATCAGATCCTTCAGTGAGCTGACCACATCATTTACACTTTCCAAATTCAGCACAACGTTTTCGATCTCTCGCTGTCGAGCCTCACTGATGACATCTTTGGTAGAGGATCGCCATTTCTGCACGATTTCCTCATTGGAAAGAGCCGGATCCACTCCGCGAGGCGCTTTCACCATAGTCATCAGGATCTCTCCGCTGTTGAAGGTAACAGTAACACGTTGCGCCCAACTGTGATTGAAGTCTTCCGATGTCCGACACTCGACCTTGTTGATTACATCCCATAACTCATCCCGGTTGAGAAATCGAGATCCAAATCGAGATGGTAGAATCGCACCGTCAACAAGCTGGAGTGCTAGTGCGTATGGAATGCTCATCTGGGCACCAATCACTTCCACAGGCCGCGAAGGAATCCATCCACCTTTCTTGTACGCTGCCCGTGCCATCTCCACTCTGATCGAATGGATCTTCGTCAACTCTTTCATTCGTTCCGGGTGTTCCTCCTGCAGCTTTCGGATGCAATCCACTGTGCAATGGGAAACCGCGCATAAAGCATAAGGCTTCTCACGAATTCTCAAAACCTCCCATCGCTGACCCAACCCTTTACAGATCTCCTCAGGATTGAACCGGGGCTCGATCTCTGATCCTTGAGTAAAAGTGTTGAGAAAGCCGCCGTATTCTCGATCAAAGATCTTCTTGATGCCGAGAAAGCCTTCACGAGCTAGATAAGTGGCCAATAGACCACTGCGAGCCGCAAACCCGTGCTGCATCCGCTTGACCATGCTCTCAAACTGAGCGGACATCAGGCCGCATGCCTGAGTGCAAGCCATGCCCATTGAATCTTCTACAATATCCGCAGGAAGTTTTAGGAGCTTGCACACTGCGGCAGCTGCAGCTGCAGGGCCAAAGATAGCACCGGAATGCCAGCCGATGGTGAGCATTTGTGTGCCCCCGAGACTTAATCCAATTCGAGGACCAATCTCACATCCCACGATAGAAGCTAGGAGGAAGGAAGAGCCATCAATGGGGATTGCTTCTTGTTCTGAGGCGGCGAATACTACTGGGACGATGATAGAGCTGGTGTGGAGAGGTGCCTCAACGTGATAATCGTCCATGTCAAAGCCTTGGATAAAACTACTATTTAGGAGAGCGGCTGCCATTGGTCCGAGAGTCTATATATGGTTATCTTGAATGCGTCAAAATTAAAGATGATATAACACATACCTGATTCCAACCAAAGATGGTACATCTTCCTGGTGCTTCAATCTTGGTAATGGCATCTCTAGCTTTGACTGACCACGGCAATCGAGCTCCCACCAATGCGCATCCGATACCATCTAAAATGAGGTGTTTTACTCGCATCTTGATTTCATCGGGAACAGCACTCAAGGTAAGGTCTTCGACCCATGTGGATAAGGTCTCGGTCACTGAAAGGGCCTCCGGTTGAGATTCTTCCTTGTGTATTCCATCGGCCATTTCGTCTATCACTGAATGTATGTAATTGAATAGAGATTAACTGATGAAAGAGTTGAAATTCACAAAGGGGGGTCACGGCCTATTTATTCGAGATTTGCACGAGTTTTTATTACATTTCAGTTTTTCATTAACTTGAGAAAAGAAGCTCCCTATGGTTAGCACCATGAAGATAATTTGTGGGAAGGAGTTACATGCGTTTGAAGTCTATAATCTAAAAATGTAATCCTAATCGGACCGCCTGTCTTAATTGAAGGCATATCAGGCTTGGTGGCAGCTTCAACAGTTCGTGATGAAATCCGATGGGATCCTGCAGGGGCGCGAGAAATGAATCACAACTTGCGTTGGGAACTAGCAAATATGCAGTAAATATTTCCCCTGATTTTATTCCGGTTTTGGATAGTCCAGCGCAGTTTCAGCCACTTCTTTCAACAATAGAGCTTGGTTATTGGCCCGTCTATATCTAGGGTGTCTACCAGATCTACGGAGTATTCACTTCGCCGTAGTTGAACGCATATGATCTACGGTGTTGCCATATAATCTTTTACTAGCTTGTAGATCTGATTGATACAGGGCGTGCCTGTTCGGAAAGTAGATCTGTCGGCTCACCGATGTGGTTGTTGGATGATCAAGTAAACAGAAATGTTACTATGGTACTCAAACTCCAGGTTTTGTACGGAGTATATTCATTCCTTTAACTGATTATATGTGGGCCGCCTAATTAGGTTAAGATCGATATATACCTGGCTCTGCTAGTTGCCCTGTGTGACCGAGGGGCTTTACTGGTGATACTGAGGTGGAGATAGGACGCAGCAACTTTCCGAATGGGCGGGCTTGGGTATGAGGATCAAGCGAGATCATCGTACACCTAGCCGTATTTGATACCATATTTAACATCGAGTGAGAAAGCCACAGCATTGCATACTGAAACATTCCGGAAAGTCTTTGAGAGGAATCTCTCTGCCTGTCGAATTTTTTCACGGTTCATAAAATTTTTCTTAGTAAACAATTAGATAATAGAATCTAAACAATCGAATTTGATTTTCATATCAAAGAAAAAGGATCGGCGCAAGGTTCCTCCCGCTGTTGCTAAACTTTTAAAATCTTTTACAGTAGAACCTGGATATATCGGACCGAGATATATCGGAATCCTGGATATTCCGGCCGAGATTGCCCAACCCCCTTTTTTTTTTGGTGTGTATATCAGAATACCTCTTTATATCGTAACTCGGACTGGTTTTATGGCATTCCGATATAAATTTTAGCTCTTTTGTCTTTAATTTGATCGTTTTTAGCGTAGAATTTAAAACGCCAGCAACCAGATACCTAGTTCGACCCTCCTTCTATTCGACGGCCCAGAGGCTCCGCTACGAACGCACAACGAAAGGCTCTACGTGACTAGTAAAGAGATGATTCATATAGCAAGCGTAAGCAAAAGAACGCTATTAATTAGCGAAATAAGCAGTATAATAGAGTGTTTTTTTCTTCAACAATATCGAACTATTTAAGCTCGAAATATGCTTTTCTAGATGAACAAGAGATTCTTTCGAAACATACTATACAATTAGTTAGGCTTAAAGAACCAGAGTAGAAGAACTTAGAAGAAGCTCTTGCTCTTTGGCAGCGCAGATATAAGCAATACCCTGATTCTAGCTCTACAACTAGCGAACTTCTGCGATTAAAAGCAACAAAACTATAGCAAAAGCTTTCAGAGTATGCAAATAAACTAGTTTCAAGATAGTTAACGAGTAGCTTGAAGGCTTTAAGAAGCAGTACAACCTAAAAGAAAGACGCCGTGTGAGGGGTTGAACCCCTATTATTGCCAGGACTGTGCCCTGGCAGCCCCATTCCCGGCCAGACCACGAAAAGGGTCTGAGCCGAGGCCGTATGCGCGTCGTCCTGGCAACCCACTGCCCTGACAACGCGCTATGACTTAGGTCGGAGTATATTCGTAGGGCCTCCGAGTCATTCTATAGTTCTCTTCTTCAACAAATTCAATCACAGTTACCAAGGACCTATTCTGTCTGAGTCATCGAGTCTAGCCCGTTACACGCCGTCATAGTGAAGTAGCTTCTGCTTAAGTTAATAAGGATAGTAAGAAGACTATAGAGAATATTCGACGTGCTGCTGAAAAGTATAAGCCTGAAAACACGTATAATATAGACGAATTATCTTATTATTAGAAGCTAAAGCCTGATCGCTTTCTTTCTTCTCTTGAGACTGCCGAAACGAAGAAGCAAAAGGTTCGAATTACTATTAACTTCTGTTGCAACGCTTCTAGCTCTGAGAAGCTTTCTTGTTAGTATATCGAATCTGCAAAGCAGCCTTACTGCTTTCGCGCAGAGAATATAGTGTAGTGGGGTTCCAGGGTGCATGACATTTTTCCGTCATTTCGCTAGCGGGAGCACGTGCGTAGGACTCTCTATAAAGGAGGTTCTACAGAGCATC